>CP106729.1:18831967-19142236 GCA_025506655.1 Gossypium rotundifolium
AAGATGACAAAGATTGTAACCTATCTTCTGATTTGTTAAGAATGGTAGAACAAGAAGAAAAACAGACCCTACTCTACAAAGGGTCAGTGGATATTATGAGCCTAGGAAAGGGGTGAAGATCGAAGCCCAGCTCACCACAGAAATAATGCAAGACATCATTGAGTTATTTTCAAGAATTCAAAGATGTTTTCGCACGATCATATCAGGACATGCCTGGGCAACTAAGACACGAGCTAAACATGAGGATCGAGTACTGTTGGTCTACCATGGAAGGGGATTGCATCAGTTATACCGCAAATACTGAATTGAAGAAGACGAGATTTATGTGACTCTTCTATTTTCTTCACAGACTTTTCTATACGTGGGGCATGGATATTATGGGGCTAATCTTGTCAAAAGCTTTTAGTCGATATCGATTCATCGTCATGGTCATCGTTTACTTCACTAAGAGGGTGGAAGTAGCTTCATATGCCAATGTTACAAGGTCGAAGTCATTAAATTCTAAAAAAAAAAAAAGAAAAAAAGAGAGAAGAAAAGAAAAAAGAAATAAAGGAAAAAGATGAGAGGTCAAGGCGAAAACCCGCAAAGGGCGCTTTGAGAACAAAGGGGTTTTGAGCCGAAAATCGGCTCAAATTTTGATCAAAGATAGGGCATAGGGTAGTCTTGCTATGCCTGAATTAACAATGAGGATTTGTAACACCCCAAACCCGACCCACGAGCCCTGACCGGATCTGGAATGCCACTGTGGAAAGACGGTTGAAAATCTTTGTGACTTTAGAGTAAAACCTTAAAATTTATTAACTTCTGAAACCATGTCCATTTAAAATAATATGAAAACCTTAATGTTGTAAAATGTTTGAATTAAAACTTTATTAAACACATATATATATAATTTGAACAAAGAAAAGTTGCTAAAAATAAAGCCATCTTCACATAAGTAATTTAATTTAAACAAGCCATCTTACTAATAATAATAACATAATACCAAAATAATAAAAAGGCCTTATTACAACTCATACTTAAACAAAATACTTAATATTAAAAAGGCTTAGAATAATTAAAACATTTCCTTTACGCATGGAATTAAGCTTACGCATGGCCACCTTTGCACACCTCCAAACCCAGTCAACCTTACGCATCACCTGAAATGGTTAAGAAAATAATTGGGTGAGTCCACTGACTCAGTGCATAATCATGACACATGTTTCCACACGTATGGGCTTAACCTATACCCACACAGTCCATACCAATAGATATGCAATTATGACCCAACCCAGTCTAAGTCCATCCAATACACCAACCTTAGCAGACTCCCTGCCCAAGGCCGTGGCTAATCCACCGATCACAACCGAGTGATCCCACATATCTTACCTAGGTAGACCTGCTGCACAAGGCCGTGGCTGAGCCACCGATCAACCAAGTGATCCCAATAGTAATCCGTCTACAGTGATGTACACAGCCATCAACCGCCGAGATGGGCACCAAGCCAACACCTCCCTTGATGTAGCACTCAGCTAATCATCAAGTGCTAATGCAGCACGAGGCTAACATTAGACCACGTACATAATATGTACTCCCCGTCCTTCATTGCTCAAATCCAATCCCTATGCACATATGTCCATATATCATGTCAAATCAACATATAGAGTGAGTATAATCACATGCTCATTACCATAACAAACAGGCACCATAAATAATTTACTATCACCAATGACTAACATTAACCGATTACCCCAAACATGGGTATCCATCACTTTAGCCTTTATTGTGGCTACCACACATCATACACAAGCATATACATCAATACACATTACAGGAAAAGCGGTGCGATAATTAAGCACCTTAACACTTGGAGTTCTAAACTCTCGATCTCAATGCTATCGCTAAGCGAAACTACGGCGTCTGCCTAAGCCGCTTTGCTGACTGACGCCCACACCTCGGTGGCCAATCTCGGCTGCCGAGACAGCTCTTTTCCTGAACTTTGGGATAGGGACTTTCCCTTGCCCTCCCTGGCTGGTACTTGCCTCCATCAACACACTTAATTAGGTAAACCGGTTAAACCTCCACATCATAAACCCAAGTATTGAACTTGTATTAAAAATTGCTTACCAAAACCACTTGAATCCTGGATGCTACTTAGGCCTCTGCAAATGCTGACTATATATACGAAAAGGTCTCCTGTGTTAGGCTCTGCCTTTCCCACAATCGGTCTTAGCACAATAACAGCGAACACCTAGGGCCATTCGGCCAAGTCAAGAATATCAGCACCAAGACCATTCGGCCAAACATAAATCCTAAATCAAAGAAAAAGCTATCGCACCCTTACCTTGCTAACCACTCCCATTTTGCTCTAACAAGAATCGGCCACCACAAGAACTAAGGTTCGGCCAGGGACTTGTAACCAAAGTGGAGAGAATGAGAGAATAATGAGTGATTCGACAATGACTCTTAGATGGAGTTGGGGTATTCGCAAAGGTAACCTTGAGGGGTGATTTTGGCTTAGCGAGTTTAAAGGAGAAGTGTGTAGGAAGAGAGAAAATAGATGCACAAACTTTTAGTTTGGCTTCAACAAAATAAAAGGAAAAGAAAGGGTGTTTCTTTGACTTACTTTGACAAGAGACTAAGGGAAGAAAAGAAATAATTCAACACAAGGGAATGGTGAAACAATTTAGACAAAGGGAACAAATGGGGAAAAGGGTGGCCAAAAGGGTGAGCACCCCTATTTATACTACTAGCTTTGGCACCCACCTAACACCCTCAACAAAACCAAAATGCCCTCCCCCAAGCTCCCCAAACCGACACTAGCTCCTCCTCCTAAATCCCAAGATTTCCTCCTAAACTTCCTCCCTAACACTCATTTAAAAGTTTGAATGAGTCAAACCTTAATCCTACCCTCCTAGCCAATTCAAAATGGAAGACCAAGTCTTCCCTCATCTTTCGACATTCAAAAACCGCCTAACACCTTACCTCTTTGACACAAAACAAAGGTCAAAGTGCTACCCTTCTTGATTCGAACATGAGACCCCTTAGCACCCTTGGCGTCACTTCTCCATGCTCTAAGTGGCGTCACCTTGCCACTCTACCAAAGCCATTCTTGAGTCTTAACCTCCCAAATAATTCTCTTAAGGCCCCCTATAGCCAAGCTCCCTTTTAACCACTAAAACTAAAAATTTCCTAAGGCATTCCACTACCTCATAAGGTTCTCAAGACCCTAAAACTCACCCAACCACACTTTGAAGTATGCCAACACCTGAGTTAGGCACTAAATGCATAACCCCTAGAACCAGGGTGTTACAATTCTACCCTCCTTAAAATAATTTCGTCCTCGAAATTACTTGGCTAAACTAAACAGGAATTACTGCTGCGCACTCTGATCTCAAAGAACCATCATATTTCTAGGCACAGTTCCTAAGTCCATACTCAAGGTTCTAGATATTTTGCTAGCAATAAAAACAAACAGCCACCATAGCGAACAAAACCACAAAGAATATTCCAGACATAGGAAACTTACCCGCTGGCACATCTGTTACATCACTATCCTCCTCCGATTTAATCGCATATACCAAACACTGGTGCCTTGCCTCGGTGCTACTATTCCATGACCTCTTTGCTCCACGACCTCGATCGAAACCATTCCCTCCATGGTACGGACCACGACCCCTCGTCTCCTGCTGACCACCTCTGCCTGGCTGCACATAACCTTGGCCTAATGTCCGAGCCCTACTCGAATTCTAGGGACAATCCTTAATCAGATGAGACTTTGACTTACACCTGAAACACTCTCGCTCTCGATTCCAGCATTTTCCAACATGATACCTTCTACACCGAGCACACGGACGATCCAAATTCCTAGCAGCTGGCTTAGAAATAGGAATAGGAGTCTCAACTCTCGTCTTTTAGAAATCTCTCAAGCGATTACAGCGATCCAAAACTCCTCTTATCCGGTTTCTTTCTCTATCTCTATTACGCCTTTGGTCCTTTTTACCTCCTCAGCTATCCGAGCTTTCTCCACTAAAATGGTGAAGTCTCTTTCTCGTTCTGAACAATCGAACTCGCATGACTCATCCATGACCCATCTTCAAATCGGCGATCTCTCATAATCGGTAGCCACGATGCCTCGAGCATACTGGCTCAAACGCGAAACTTCGACCTCGTACTCCGCTATTGACTTGCCCCTTGCACCAAATTGAGGAACGCCTTCCTCTGAGCGTCCACATAACTTCGCTCGACATACTTCCCTCAAACTTAATCTTAAAGTAACCCCATCCACTCTATCCGAGGTACCTTCCTTAACAGTGAGCCACCACTGGTAGGCCTCATCTCGTAGCAACGAAACAGCACCCTTAAGCTTCTCCTCAGCGGTTAAGTCTAAGTCGTCCATAATCCTTTCCACTTCCTCAAGCCATGATACGCCACGTTGAGCTACCCCAGACACTCCTCTGAAAACCTCGGCTCCATTCGACCTAAGCCTTTCAGCCACTGACTTTCGAGTTCCATTGGCCACATTGGCTCCTGGCCACTCTCTTGAGCACTGCAGCGTAGCCTGTGATACTGCATCGTCTCCTCCCGCTCGATCCTGATGTTCAACCTCAACAGCTGGTGGTGGCGGCACATCGCTCTCTGACCCATGGCCAGACCCTACCGGTTCTGACAGGGTCATCCTATCTCTACCATGGCCATGCGACGGACATCCACGACCTCTTGAACTCATATCCAGTGTCACGACTTAATCTGTTTAGAAAGTTTTATGCATTAAAAATTTTTTTTTGTTCCACTGTTTATCCACGGGCAAATTTTATGAATAACAGTTTCCAGAAGTAGTTCTTTCGATCAATCAAAGTTTCATCTAAAGTTCTCTATTCTAATTCAAACATTCATATCCTTCACTAAAGACACATACATTCATCCATGTCACTTTCTTGAACATTCCTAACCCGAGGGTAATTTCGTCATTTTCCTCTGAGGGTATTTTTGTAATTAAATGAGTCAATTTGAAAATAATTTTTCAAATTAAAGACATTTAGAATTTACCAAAATCTTGGGGTCATTTTGAAAATTTGTTTTCAAACGGATGTGTTGCAAAATTTGAAACCGAGGTTATTTTCGTAATTTTGGAAATCATGATCGTAAATTCTCCCAAATCGGGATAGCTTAATACTTGTAAAATAGAAGTTTTGTAACGTAGAAATATTTTAGTAAAAGTCGAGGTAATCTGAAAATTTAGAAACCAAGGGCATTTTGGTAATTTTATCAACCGAGGGTAATTTTGTAAATTCCACAGACTGTGGTATCTTAATATTTTGAAAACTTCGAGATTTTGGTATTTTGCAAAGTAAAATCATTTTGACAAGCGTTGAGGTAGTACGGTAATTTTACAATCTGAGGGCATTTTGTAATTTTGCCACGGGGCATTTTAGTAATTTTGTAAATGAGAAAACATTTTCAAAATCAAATTTAGGTTCTGAGACCAAAGGGTAAATTTGAAAAAATTTAAAAGAATTGGGGTTTTAAAAGCAAGAAGGCTAATCCTTTCGGGTTTTAATAATTGGTTCGACTGTGAACAAGTCCTCTTGGTTAGGGTGAAGGCAAGCCACGCACTGTAGGATTCGAGTAAAGAGGAGGTGAGTCACTAGGATTTGCTTAAATACCAAGCTCTTCTGAATACCATTCCTAGAAATGCGTCTGATGGTTGCCACACCTTAACTCGCTGACTTACTTCACAAAGTTGGTTTAATAATCCTTAAGTCTTATGCATATGTTTGGGTAGACTAGTCCTAGGGTCCAAAAAGCCCTAATATTCTAATCTACGAGCCCAAACTAAGCCTATAATAATTCACATCAACAAATCACTTCAATAGTTTAGAAGTACTTACCCGGTGGACTTGATTTGAGGTCTGAGTGCCATGCGAATAACACGAAAACTTTTTTTTATAAAGCCCATATTTTGAAAAGCCCATTTTGAAAGCTGTTTGTGGGCCCAAACCCTCAAAGTCGAGTTTTGAATCGGGCTCTAATACCAATTTGTAACACCCCAAACCCGGCCCACGAGCCCTGACCGGATCTGGAATGCCACTGTGGAATGACAGTTGAAAATCTTTGTGACTTTAGAGTAAAACCTTAAAATTTATTAACCACGAAACCATGTCCATTTAAAATAATATGAAAACCTTAATGTTGTAAAATGTTTGAATTAAAACTTTATTAAACATATATATATATATATATAATTTGAACAAAGAAAAGTTGCTAAAAATAAAGCCATCTTCACATAAGTAATTTAATTTGAACAAGCTATCTTACTAATAATAATAACATAATACCAAAATAATAAAAAGGCCCTTATTACAACTCATACTTAAACAAAATACTTAATATTAAAAAGGCTTAGAATAATTAAAACATTTCCTTTCTGCATGGAATTAAGCTTCTGCATGGCCACCTTTGCACACCCTCCAAACCCAATCCAACCTTACGCATCACCTGAAATGGTTAAGAAAATAATTGGGTGAGTCCACTGACTCAGTGCATAATCATGACACATGTTTCCACACATATGGGCTTAACCCATACCCACACATCCATACCAATAGATATGCAATTATGACCCAACCAGTCTAGGTCCATCCAATACACCAACCTTAGCGGACTCGCCCAAGGTAGTGGCTAATCCACCGATCTGGCCAAGGTGATCCCACATATCTTACCTAGCGGACATCTGCTGCATAAGGTGATGGTGAGCCACCGATCAACCAAGTGATCCCAGCGATGAATCCGTCTACGGTGATGCACACGACCATCAACCGCCGAGATGGGCACCAAGCCAACACCTCCCTTGATGTAGCACTTTCGGCTAATCATCAAGCGCTAATGCAAAGACGAGGCTAACATTAGACCACGTACATAATATGTACTCCCCGTCCTTCATTGCTCAAATCCAATCCCTATGCACATATGTCCATATATCATGTCAAATCAACATATAGAGTGAGTATAATCACATGCTCATTACCATAACAAACAGGCACCATAAATAATTTACTATCACCAATGACTAACCTATTAACCGATTACCCCAAACATGGGTATCCATCACTTTAGCCTTTATTGTCGGCTACCACACATCATACACAAGCATATACATCAATACACATTACAGGAAAACAGTGCGATAATTACGCACCTTAACACTTGGAGTTCTAAACTCTCGATCTCAATGCTATCGCTAAACGAAACTACGGCGATCTGCCTAAACTGCTGCTCTGACGCTGGCCCACACCCCGGTGGCTAATCTCGAACTGTCGAGACAGCTCTTTTCTTGAACTTCGGGATAGGGACTTTCCCTTGCCCTCCTTGGCTGGTACTTGCCTCCATCAACACACTTAATCAGGTAAACCGGTTAAACCTCCACATCATAAACCCAAGTATTAAACTTTTATTAAAAATTGCTTACCAAAACCACTTGAATCTGGATGCTACTTAAGCTTCGCAAATCTTGACTATCATATACGAAAAGGTCTCCTGCGTTAGGCTCTGCCTTTCCCACAATCGGTCTTAGCACAATAACAGAGAACACCTAGGGCCATTCGGCCAAGTCAAGAATATCAGCACCAAGACCATTCGACCAAACATAAATCCTAAATCAAAGAAAAAGCTATCGCACCCTTACCTTGCTAACCACTCCCCTTTTGCTCTAACAAGAATCGGCGACCACAAGAACTAAGGTTCGACCGAGGACTTGTAACCAAAGTGGAAGAATGAGAGAATAATGAGTGATTCGGCATTGACTCTTAGATAGATTTGGGGTATTCGGCAAAGGTAACCTTGAGGGGTGATTTTGGCTTAAGCGAGTTTAAAAGAGAAGTGTGTAGGAAGAGAGAAAATAGATGCACAAACTTTCGGTTTGGCTTCAACAAAATAAAAGGAAAAGAAAGGGTGTTTCTTTGACTTACTTTGAAGAGACTAAGGAAGAAAAGAAATAATTTGGCACAAGGGAATGGTGAAACAATTTGACAAAGGGAACAAATGGGGAAAAGGGTGGCCAAAGGGTGAGCACCCCTATTTATACTACTAGCTTTGGCACCCACCTAACACCCTCAACAAAATCAAAATGCCCTTCCCCAAGCTCCCCAAAATCGGCCACTAGCTCCCCTCCTCCTAAATCTCAAGATTTCCTCCTAAACTTCCTCCCTAACACTCATTCAAAAGTTTGAATGAGTCAAACCTTAACCCTACCCTCCTAGCCGAATTCAAAATGGAAGACCAAGTCTTCCTCATCTTTCGACATTTAAAACACGCCAACACCTTACCTCTTTGACGCAAAAAACAAAGGCCAAAGTGCTACCCTTGCGTTCGAACATGAGACCCTTAGCACCCTTGAGCGTCATTTCTCCATGCTCTAAGTGGCGTCTCCCTTGCCACTCTACCAAAGCCATTCTTGAGTCTTAACCTCCCAAATAATTCTCTTAAGGCCCCTATAGCCAAGCTCCCTTTTAACCACTAAAACTAAAAATTTCCTAAGGCATTCCACTACTTCATAAGGTTCTCAAGACCCCAAAACTCACCCAACCACACTTTCAAGTATGCCAACACCGGTTAGGCACTAAATGCATAACCCTAGAACCAGGTGTTACAGGGAATTATCTTTGCGTCTGGGGCATTGACAAAGTACTCCGGATTCTCTAAACACGTATTGAGCACAAAATGGTCATCAAGAAGTTTGTACAGAAAAGCTCAGGCTATGATATCTAGGGCACCTAGCTTCTATCTTACCCATTCTGAATTTGCTATCTTTGATTAATTTATTCTTTTCAAAGATACACCCCAATCAATCTTCTTTTATGGTCTTGGCTATCTTTGATTATTTTTTTCTTTTCAAGATACACCTTAATCAATTTTCTTTTATTGCTTTGGTTATCTTTGATTAACTTATTTGTTTCGAGATATGCTCCTGATTAATTTCTTTCACGTCCATTATTATGATCTTTTTCAAGCATTTTATATTGAAATAATGATTAATGTACTAATAATACTTTCATAAAAGGAGTTTCGCATATTACTCTAGAAGCTTCTAAATAATATGAGAATCTAAAACATGACTATTGTTTAGAACTCAACAAGCTTAAGGGTTGGAAACATTGAAGGATGATTATCTCTTCTAATTTTTATTGGATAAGGCATTTCGTCGGCGATACTATTTCGATAAATGACGAGCAATGTCAACCTAAGTGTAAAAGGGGATCATTATCAAGAAAAGAAAAATGATACCCTGCATTTATGCAAATTTTAGGCACATACATCTGGTCATTACACCTAGGGAATGGTGTAACAGATCAAATTGATGGAAGATGATACAAATTCTATACCTCTGAGTGATAACAGATTGGATGGAAAAAAATAAATGTTACTCCCCTGAAGTTGCAGTGGGAGGTACAAACTTCATGTCCCAAGCTTCAAGTAGAGTGGACTCAGAATTTGTAATATCCTGATCTAGGGCTATGCATTTGATGTGTTTTTGTGTGCATGCTTTGTGTAATGTGCTTGTTTAAGGTGTGTGGGAGTCTAGGAAAGGCCCGGTGCAAAGTCGGAGCCCTGGCTAAAATTTTCTTTTTAGGCACTTTAGTGGAGGAGCTAGCTGGAATAGGACTTAAGGGATTATGTTGGTGTTTGGTTGACACAAGAAAAGGGGTGGCAGAGTGGCAAGAAGGCGTCACTTAAGATCTTTGGTAAGTAGCGCCAGGGGAGTAGTAGAGGGAGCAGGTTCAAGTCACAAAAAGCTCATTTTGGGAGTTCTTTTTGGCGTCAAGGAGAGCAAAGGTAGAGTTCGACTGGGACACTTCAGGATAGGGGAGTGGACTGAGTCAAATAATTTGAATGAGTGGCAGAGAGGAAAAAGGGGAGCTTGACGTGTTCAAAATATTTCAAACGGGTAATCAGGAGGAATGTGAGGAGAAAAGAAAGGGATGGGCATTGTGAGCTTGGTGTTGGCTGAATTTTAAACTCATAGTAGAGGGGGGATCAGTTTTTGTGTGGTTAGGGTGTGTCGAATTTCTACTTTGGAAACATAGGCTTTTTGTTCTCAAAATAGTGCATTTTTGACTTTTGGGTTGGTAAGTACCGAAATTTTGTATAGTCAAGTGAGAGTTCTCTTTCCATTTTCAGCATTTGAGGTTTTCTTTCATTCTATTCTTCATTTTCTACTAAAGTCGAACTTACTTAAGTCTTGCCGAAAATTCTTCTTCTTCTTTACCATTCCTACCACTTCTTTTTATTTCGTTTTTTATTCTTCTTCTCTCAATTGTTTCTTTCTCAAAAGTTGAAACCCCTAACCCCATTCTCATCTCCATTTCTATACTATAGCCTAATGTCCCTTGTCCATAGTTCTCTTCTCTGATTTCTTCTACAAGCCGAATCTTCATAGCCTTCTCTTTTTCATCTTTTCTTTTGATCTCTTCTAAAACTGAAAACTCCTAAGTTCCATTTGTAGTTTTTATTTTATTTTTCGACCCTTTCATCTTCTTCCTGTCATTGTAGAATCTTTTCTTAAGTGATAGCCGAATCTTCTGTGTTAAGGTAAGTGACGATTTCTGTTAACTCTTTATTTTCTCTTTTGATTTTTGGAGGCCAAAGCCGAATGGCTAATTGGCTTGGTAAGGCCATCGTTGGATTTATGATTCTTATTGTTTCTTGTGTTCTCTTTGGCGCTATTTAGGAATTGAAGGAAATCAAATCATCTAAATCCTAAGCGAAACCGTTAATCTCGAACCTATCTCTCTTTTGGGATTTCAAGGTAAGGGTGTTCTCTTTAGATTTTGTTTAGGTTAGTTATCGTATTCGTTACCTTAACCTATATTATGGTTTAACAACCATATTTCATTATAGTAGCATCGACAAGATCTTTTGATGGAATCCAATATCGATCGAGCAAAGAGGGTTGGACGTAAACCCAAACCCCTAAGTTTAAGGAGCGGCGGTGTTCCTGATCGAGATTGGCCACCGGGTTGTAGATTGGCTTCAGAATAGAGTCGTAGGCAGATAGCAGTTGTTTCTGCCACCGATAGTATCGACATAGAGAGTATCGTTTTACGTGTTACCAGGTGTGTAAACCCTAACACACTTTACTTAATTATATTATTAATTGTATGGGCTGAAAAGCCAGAAAAAGGCTGTAAATACAGTCAAAATACCCTTCTGGGTAAGGCAGGAAGTGCCAGGTACATATCTGTAATTACCTGATATGAGTTGGTTGTATGTGATGATTTATTGCCTTGTTACTAGCATGATACATCTATCACGATATAAATGTTGTGCATGAGATATGGGAATGTTGATAAAGGGGAAGTGATAAGGTCACATAGTGATCGGTGGCTCTACCAGATTGTTCATAAGGTCACATGGTGATCAGTGGCTCTGCCACATTGTTTATTAAGGTCACCTAGTGATCAGTGGCGCTGCCACATCTGTTTATGAGGTCACATAGTGATCGGTGGCTATGCCACAGTTGATTTTAAGGTCACGTAGTGATCGGTGGCTCTGCCACATTTTTGTGATATGATTTGTCAAGGCGAGTGATATAGCGGATGGAGGTTGATTGTAGAAATCCCACGGTGTGATGGTTGGTGCAGGATGGCGTGTAGAGGATGGAAATACTAGGTTGGGCTGGCTTAATGCATTTCTTGTGATTGTATGACATTGTGTATGAGCTATGTAACACCACGAAAATGGGCCTATGCATTTTGATTTAATTATCTGAAATGGCATGTCTTATGTGTTATGAATGTATGGTGAACATTTTGGAAACTTGGAAATGTTAAGTTTAAAGAGGAAAGTGAACATTTTGGAAACTTGGAAATGTTAAGTTTAAAAGAGGAAAGTGAACATTTTGGAAACTTGGAAATGTTAAGTTTAAAAGAGGAAAGTGAACATTTTGGAAACTTGGAAATGTAAGGAAATGTTTTAGAAATGTTAGGTTTAAAGAGGAAACTAAAACAAGGTGGCCTTAAGAAAATTAGTAGAGGAATTTGACATACAATTGGGCTTGGGAAAAGTGGCTATAAGGCGCCACTTAAGGGCCTAGCATGTGATGCCACCTACATATGCAATTGGGCTTGTGTTCGAGCCACAAGGAAAGCAAAAGAAGTTTTATTTTGCTACAAGATAGGTAGAAGTGGGCGGCATTAAGGCACTAAGGAGGAGTTTAAATTCTTTTAAAATTTCGCTAAGGGGTAGATAAATGATGATTTATTTTAGATTATTTTCAAAGAGATAATTGAGGATTATTCTTTAATTTTTAAATAAAGTGATAAAGATAAGAGAAGTGATGGCCAAGTAAGGGACACGGGCCTAGTAATTTCGGCAATAGGAGGAAAAGTGAGGCCATTCATCATTCTTTCTTTCTCCTTTTTTTTCTGCCAAAATTTCCTAGCAAAATCCTCTCTTCTTTGCTATTTTGCCAAAACCGAAAACTCTAGCAAAGCAAGCCGATTTCTCCACCTTTCTTTTCTTCCTTTTTCTTTTCTCTCAACCTTCCAAAAGCTGAAAGCAAGTTCTCTTAGCCCTAGCCGATTTCTCATTAAGCCTTAAGAGTCGAAATTGTGATCCACATCAAGGCCATAGCCGAATATCCTTGAGGAGTTTTAAGCATAGGTGCTGTCGATTTCTTCAAGTAAAGGTAAGATCCATGATTATTCGATCTTCAGTCTTTTCCCTTATTTTAGCCGAAAGTTAAGAATTAATCCCATCAATATCTGTGGATTGCCGAAACTACATAGGATCTTTCGGGATTTGTCTGCCATTGTCGACTACAAAGGGAGAAAGGTATTTCGGGACTTATAGGATCTAAGGTAAGAGCTTAAGACATTCGGCCATAGGCCATTCTATTGTGATTTAATGATTGGAAAATTTGATCTAACATGTGGCCATAGGTATTTCGACATCTCCACAGTCAAGTAGTGTTTTCGGGATTTAGATCCACAAGGTGAGTCCATATGTACATTCGGCCAAGGCCTTAATTATTGATTAAGATCTATTTTTCATTTACAAAGGCCGAAACTAATTTGTTAAAGTGATTTAAAGCTTGGCCGAATACAAGAAGAGTATAGTGAAGATTTCGAGATTTGGCACCAAGGTAAGTTTTAGTGTACTCATCCTACTAGGATTTGGATTTATGGCCGAATGGCTCTTTACTAAGTATTAAATGATTGATTAAATGTAGAGATTTAATATCTAAGGCATTAGGTCAAGCTTTTCGGGATTTGGATTGGAAACCTTAAGCGAATCAGGTGTGTACCCCACACTATTACTTAATAAGTTTTATGGCAATGTTTAATGTAAGTATGTGTATAAGAATGTGAATATGGCTAAGGTACCATGTCATGGTACAAAGTACTCAGGTACATTTCCTACTCTACTAGGATTATGTTAAATATCTATTACGACACACATATGACATTATAAGAATGTGAAATAAGAATTTGGCATGTTAATGCATGATATGTATGATATAGGGCATATGGGTTATATGAGAAGGGGAAGTGAATGTGGTGACCTAAGACCACGATATCTAAATGTGGTGACCTAAGACCACGATATCTGAATGTGTGACCTAAGACCACGAATTTTATAAGGGTGATGAGCACGTCATTGCAATGACGCCTTGATGGTGTGTAGCGGATAGAGGGTTGACTTAGTAGTCCCACGGTGTGTGATGGTACGGGTGATGTGTGCAGATGGCATATAGGTTTGGGTTAGGGTTGCATCATTATTTCCTATCTCATTATATGAATATGCTTGTAATATGTGAACATATGCCTAAATTGTTAAATTTTAGTGTTGGTTACACATTGAGTCTGTTTGACTTACCCCTTATGGGATTACTTTTCAGGTGACGATCAGTGATGGGCCGGGTCGGCAGGAGCTTAGTGCAGGCCATGTGAAATTTAGATTTTTCTTTATTTTGGACTCTTTTTATTTTGAGTACTTTGAATTTATTTTTGGGAATTATTTGATGTAATAAGACCAAAGTATTGAATCGTTTATGCATGTTTTTAATCTACTTAGTATGATACAATTAGTATCGAATTTAAAGTTTAAAAGTTAAATTTTCTTAAGTATATTTATCAAATGTTTTGACACCAAATCAACAAGGTATTTAATTTTCGAACCCAACCAAAATCAAGAGTTTTCAAAAAAAAAAAAAAGACTAAGTGAATTTATCATGAACTAAACCCTAAATGTTTTGTCACCTAAAGTAAAGGATTTTAATAATGAAATAAACTTGTTTTCAACTCAAGCCCAACCCAAAACAATCTTTCTTTCAAAACACACAAGTTTTTCCTAAGTAACAAAAGAATTTGAAACGGCTTACAGGGAACATACCGAGATCCATCAAGGCTCGTGGGTCGGGTTTGGGGTGTTTCAAGCTAAATCTGAGATTGTGGGTCGTGGGCGGTTTATGTGTTTGATGGCTTTACACACCGAGTGAAACACCCCAAACCCAAATTCACCAGCCTTGACCGGATCTCGCATGTTCCGGTGTAAACTGCTTCAAATTCTTTTGTTACTTAGGAAAAACTTGTGTGATTTGGAAGAAAGATCGTTGGGTTGGGCTTGAGATGAAAAATAGGTTCATTCATTATTAAAAGTCCTTTACTTTAAGTGACAAAACGTTTGGGCTTTGTTTTAAAAATAGATTTACTTAATTTTTTAATAAGTAAAAGTTTATAAGCTCAATAAATAAAAATAGAATAAAATAATTCTACTAAGGCCTTATTACATCAAATAATTCCCAAAATAAAATTCAAAATACTTAAAGTAAAATGGTCCAAATAAAAGAAATTTGAACTTCACATGGCCTCCACTAAGCATCTGGCCTTGGTCCATCACCGGTCGTCACCAAAAAGTAATCCCTAGCGGGGTGAGTCAACAGACTCAATGTGTAACCAACACTAAAATTTAATATTTCGGGCATACAACATCATACATGTTCATAAAACATTTAAACAATATGATGCAACCCAACCCAAACCTATATGCCATCCGCTACACACCACCGTACCATCCACAGACCTTGTGGGGACTACTAAGTCAACCCTCCATCCGCTACACACCATCAAGGCGCGTCATTGCAATGTCGCGTGCTCATCGCCCTTATAAAATTCGTGGTCTTAGGTCACCACATTTAGAAGTCGTGGTCTTAGGTCACCACATTCAATTTTACGTGGTCTTAGGTCACCACATTCAGTTTTCGTGGTCTTAGGTCACCACATTCAGATTTCGTGGTCTTAGGTCACCACATTAACTTCCCCTTTTCATATAACCCATATGCCCCCATATTTCATACACAATATGCAAAATCATGCCTTAATTCACATTCTTATCACTTTTTACATGTTAAAAATAACATATATTCATATTCCTAGTAGGAGTAGGAAATGTACCTTAGTACATTGTACCATAGTATGGTACCTTAGCCATATTCACATTCTTATAAACATACACATTTAATTTAAAACATAGCCATGAATATATTATGGTACCTTAGCCATATTCACATTATTATAAACATACACATTTAATTTAAAACATAGCCATGAACATATTAAAACTTAGGGTAGGGTATACACTGATTCGCTTAACGATTTCACTTGAAATCCGAATTTCGATCTTAGATCTTTAACTCCCTACATTCACCCATATTAAATATTTAATGAAAACTCATTCTACCATAAAACCAAATCCTAGTAGGATTTGTACACTAAGACTTACCTTGTGGATTTTAAATCCAAATTCATAGAATAACTAGGGAACATGCGGCCTATGGTGTACCTTCGGGAAAAGAACTTCTCCTTCCTTGTAGTCAACACTTAGTAAACCCCGAAAGATCTCTTCAAAGTTTCGGCAACAAGATATTAATGGGGTTAGTCCTAGATTTCAGCAAATCTTAAAGGAAAAAGGATGAAAATCGAATGATAACTAGTTTTTACCCTTAATACAGAAGTCGACAACCCCTTGTTTGAAGTCTCAAAACTATTCGGCTATGGCCTTGATTTTAGCAAACTTTCGGCTTTTGGAAGATTATGAAAGAAGAAGAGGAAAGAGTTTGAGCAATTTGGTTATGAAGTTTCGGCTACACAAGGTGTATTTTAGGCTTGGCAAAATAATGAAGAAAAGAGATATTTGCTAGAGAGAATTCTGTAGAGAGAGAGTTAGAAGAAAGAATGAATGGCCCTCTTTTCCTTTTATAGCCGAAATTACTAACTTAGAATCCCTTACTTGGCCATAACTCTTCTATTTTGATAGCTTTATCTCTTTAATTAAAAATTAAAGAATAATCCCTCAATTATCTCTTTGAAAATAATCTAAAATAAATCATCATTTATCCACCTATTTAGCCGAAGTTTTAAGGAGAATTAAACTCTTCCCTTAGAGTCCCTATTGCCGTCCATTGCTTCCTCTTTAAGTAATTAAATAAAATCACTTAAAGTCTTAGCTAGATCTCGTCCACCCTTCCCTTGATGAGTAGAATTTAAACTTATTCATTGGACTCTGGTGGCCATACGAGGCCCAAATTATCCACCTAAGTGGCGCCTTCCTATGATTAGTTTAGCTTTAATAACGAATTGGGCATAAGCCCAATTAGACATAAAACACTCTCGTAAATGCTCTCTTTCTTCTTCGAACCTAAGCTTGCACACATCTTTGGTGGCGTCATTCTTGGGCTTTAAGTGGTGCCTCCTTGTCACTTTTCCAAGCCCTTTTGTGTCAAATTTCTTCTATTAATTTTCTTAAGGCCACATTTCCTTAAAACTTATCATTTCTAAGACATTTCCTTACATTTCCAAGTTTCCAAAACGTTTGTTTCCTCCTTTAAACTTATCATTTCTAAAGCATTTCCTTACATTTCTGGGACATTTCCCTACATTTCCTTACATTTCCCTACATTTATCATTTCTAAAGCATTTCCTTACATTTCTGGGACATTTCCCTACATTTCCTTACATTTCCCTACATTTCCTTACATTTCCATACATTTCCTTACATTTCCATATATTTCCATACATTTCCTTACATTTCCATACATTTCCATACATTTCCATACATTTCCTTACATTTCCATACATTTCCTTACATTTCCAAGGTTTCCAATAATATTCACTTTCCTATTTTAACTTGACATTTCCAAGTTTCCAAAATGTTCACTTTCCTATTTTAACTTGACATTTCCAAGTTTCCAAAATGTTCACTTTCCTATTTTAACTTGACATTTCCAAGTTTCTAAAATATTCACTTTCCTATTTTAACTTGACATTTCCATACATTCCTGTGTTTCCAAAGATATTCAAAATACATTCATAACACATAAGACATGTCATTTCGCATAATTAAACCGAAAATGCATAGGCCCTTTTCAGATGTTACTGATTCTACCCCTTAAAATAATTTCGTCCTCGAAATTACTTACTAACTAACAATCGTATAATCTAACTCACCACACTACGCCTTTGCTGCGCACTCTGATCTTAACAAAACTAACACATTCCCTTGATACTACCTCGACCACGTCCACTAGAACTCATTACTAACGTTGCGATTTAATCGATTAAAAGTTTTATGCATTAGTTCTTTGTTCCCTTGTTTATCCATGAAGAAGTTTTATGAAAAGAATTTTAGGAGTGGTTCTTTCGTATTCATACATGCACAGTCTTTACATTCATACATCCATCAATCAATTATGAACTTTCGTTCATTCGTGGAAATGTTGTAGTTTTCATTGTTGTTGTTTTTCCACTACCGGGGTATTTTCGTAATTTGCCCTGTGGGTATTTTTTAATTTGTCAAAATAAGGTTCCTTGGTGATTTTGTCAATAAGGGTATTTTGGTAATTTTTGAAATCCCGGGGGTATTTCAAAAATTTTGAAATTATAGGGGTATTTTAGTAATAAACCAGGGTAAATTTATAAGTCTGACTAAATCAAGGGTATTTCAAAATTTGGAAAACTTGAGGGTTTTTTTTAAGAATTTATTTTCCAAATTGGTCTTTGTTGCAAAAATTTTGAAAATCAGGGGTCGTTCTGGTAATTTTGTAACTTGGGGGTATTTCGGTAATTTGCAGGGTAGGGGTAATGTAACACCCTGAATTAGGGGTTATTTGTAATTTAAATATTTTCCCATGTGTGTGCTAGAAGAATTAAATTCTAAGATTATTTGGCATGTTTTAGGGTCTAAAAAAAAAATAACCCGAACTAGGTGAATTAGAATTAAAATTTTCTTTTTAAGGATGTAAAAGAAGGGAGCTAGGAGATGGGGTTAAGTAAAAATTAGGGAGAAGCATGACATGAAAATGGCTTGGAAAAGTGGCTTCCATGCGCCACTTAGGTGCTACAAAGGGTGCGTCTAAGGGTTTCCAAGGGATGAGGAGGTTCGAGTCACGACAGTAACAAAGGGAAGTGTTTTCCTTTTGGGTTTTTTTGGGGCGTTAAAGGAAGGGGCCAAGTAAGGAAGGCTTTAAAGAATTTTGAAGGTGAGTTTGGGCATGAAAGTCAGGTTGGTGGAGTGGCTTGGGGCGCCACTTAAGGGTGTTGGCAAAAAGGTCTCGGGTTCGAGACATGAGGGATGCAAGGAAGGTGTTTTGTTTTTTTTGGGCTGTTGGCGTTAAAAGAAAGGGGGGCCAGGTATGAAGGCCTTATATTTAAACGATGAGGATATTTGACATGAAAGTCAAATTGGGAGAAGTGGCAAGGGGCGTTGGAGGAGAGGGCTGCGGCAGTGGGTCTTGGTTTCGAACCCAAGAGGCAGCAAATGGGTTTAATTTTTTCTGCTGCCAGCGTGATTGGGAGAGAGAAGTGATGGCTTAATTTTGGGTTCTTTAAATGATAAGGATAAAGCTTATTTTTTTGCACTTAATCGGCTGGAAGAGAGTAGTATTAGTAATTTTATTTTCATTTAAATTGTTGAGAGTAGCTAGGAGATAATGTAAGATAAATGTGATTAGATTAAAGGCTGGAATTATCACAAAAAAAGAGGGTGTTTGCCGATTATTGGACTCCTTGGGGGGGCTGTCCATATCTAATTTGTACAGCAAAGAAGTGCGAAAAGTTCAACCAATTTTCTTTTCTTTCTCTCCAAATTTGCTGCTGCTGAATTCTCCCTTGATTCATAGCCAAAATTGTTCAAAAATTTCCAGCTTCTCTTGTTTCTTCTTAGCCGAATATACCCTTTCTTCTAATCAAAATTCCAACCCTCCATCTTGTGCTTAGGCGAATCTCACCTCCCTAACTAAAGGTCTTGTCGATTTTCATAAGTGTGGTAAGGGATCTCTAAGTTAATTCTTTAATTATTATGGCCAGAAACCTTGAGGCTCAACCATGTATTTTTGGGTTGGCGAACCTTATTAAGACCTTGGATTCATGCTTTGTTTTGTAGTCAAGAGAGGATAACATTAAAGGAGTAAGGAGATCTTTCGGGATTTGATTCCCTAAGGTAAGGAGGTAAGTGACATTCGGCCATAGGCCTTGATTATGTGTGATTGTACAAGTCGATTCTTAACATGTGTTTTGGTAGGGATCTTGAAGACTCAAGTGACAAATTCGGGATTTCGGTAAGTTTGGTGGTGGTTAAGTACATTTGGCCAAAGGCCACATTTTTTGGTACAAGAGATCCTTCGGGGTTATTAACATGGCCAAATAGGCCTAATGTCCCTAATTATGTTGTTGGCCGATTATAGGTTAAGAGATCTAGCGTTGTAGATCGAATCTTCGGGATCTAGGATTCGTGGTAGAAACAGGTGTGTAAGAACTCACTACACACTTTATTAATTTACATGATTATTGTTGTTGTTATTCACCTTTTTGGTAGTGTTTTGCTTATGGCTAAGCATGGATTAGGGTAAGTCCCTAACTTGTGATTTTTAATATATGATTTGCATGCCATCACATGATGTTAAATGCTTTGACATGATATATGATAATTGATATATAAGCATGTGATGGTGGGATTGATGAGAGGAGGGGATGATTTTATGGTATGCATGATGGTTTTGACTACAAGATGGGTTGGCCCCATCAGATTATTTGTGACCTATGGTCATCAGTGGTTTTGACCACAAGATGGGTTGGCCCCATCAGATTATTTGTGACCTATGGCCATCAGTGGTTTTAACCACACGATGGGTTGGCCCCATCATTTGATTTGTGACTCTAAGTCATCATGGTTTTGACCACCGTGGTTTTGACCACACGGGTAGTTCTGAGTATGGATGGTTAGGTTGGGTTGCATA
The DNA here is from genome assembly GCA_025506655.1 of Gossypium rotundifolium. Classification (NCBI taxonomy): domain Eukaryota; kingdom Viridiplantae; phylum Streptophyta; class Magnoliopsida; order Malvales; family Malvaceae; genus Gossypium; species Gossypium rotundifolium. The sequence continues at coordinate 18,852,240 of CP106729.1, forward strand.
TTTGCATGTTTATTAATAAATTGTGTATGAGTGGAATTTTAGGGTGGGGATATACACTGAGTCTTGGTGACTCACCCCTTTCCCTTAACATTTTGCGAGATGAGTTGATCGCGGAGATGGAGCCGAGAGGACTCGAGGGCCATGCTTATCGTTGGACTCAAATTTATTTTTGTTAAGTTTATTCATTTTATTTTCTAAGTCTTTTTATTTTGGGATGTAATAAGGCGCTAAATTTTTATTTGGATGTTATTTAATCGTTTATTTTAAATTATATTATATTACAAATATTAAGTGAACGGTTAAAAGTAACCTTTTCAAACTTAATAAAATTTAATGGGTTTTCAAAGAAGTTACCATCGGGTAACAAAATTTACCAAGTCACCAATAACTCGAGCGATTTTTGAGCGATACATGATCAAGCGTTTTCAAAAGAGTTTAACAACCCAACCATGTTTAAAAAGCCCAACCGAGTTTCCAAACACCGCTTTCATACCTTAGCCAAATTTTATCAAGTTTTCACTAGACACCCAAAATGATTCAAACTATTTTACTCCGTGACATACGAGATCCGGTTAGGACTTATGGGCCGGGTTTGGGGTGTTAAGGTAATTTCATAATATTTTTTAAAAGCAGGTATTTAGTCATTTTGCAAATTAGGGTTTTGAACATTTTATAAAGTAATGAGATTTTGATAAAAATTGGTACTTGGAAATCTCATAAACCAAGGGCATTTTGTAATTTTACCACTAAGTGTATTTAGGTAATTTTAAATTAAAATTCTTAGAAAGTTTTTCCAAAATAATAATTTTCATAATTTCAAAAGGGTAGTTTGTTGACTTTTTTTTAAAACTAGGGTTTCCATAAAATGTGGCTAGTCCCTTTCGGGTTTTAATTATTGGGTTTAGCAGTGTATAAGTCCTCTTGGTTAGGGTGAACCGAGGCTACGCACTGTAGGATTCAGTGGAGAGGAGGTGAGTCACGCTGGATTGCTTAAATACCAAGCTCCCACGAAACCAATCCTAGACATGCGTACCATGGTTGCCACACCTAACTTCGTGACTTAACCACGAGGTTTGTTTAGTTAGGCATTTAAGTCTTATGTTTTTGTTGGGGTATACTAGTCTTAGGGTTCAAGTACTTAATCTCTATTCTACGTTCCATTTCTACCCTTCTACAAATCATAATATAAATCACACAAAAGATCAGGTACTTACCGGTGGACTTGGCCGGAGACTTAGTGGGCCATGCCGAAAACCCTGCTTAATTCACAAAAATTCCTTTTGGGCTTAACTCGAAAACGTTTTGGGCCTTAAACCCAAGGCCGAGAGTTTAAAGCGGGCTCGATACCAAATTGAAACACCCCAAACCCGCCCATGAGCCTTGACCGGATCTGGTATGTTCCCTTGTAAATCGTTTCAAATTCTTTTGTTACTTAGGAAAAACTTGTGTGATTTGGAAGAAAGATCATTTTGGGTGGGCTTGAGATGAAAACAGGTTCATTTCATTATTAAAATCCTTTACTTTAAGTGACAAAACGTTTGGGCTTTGTTTTAAAAATAGATTTACTTAATCTTTTAATAAGTAAAAGTTTATAATTTGAATAAATAAAAATGAATAAAATAATTCTACTAAGGCCTTATTACATCAAATAATTCCCAAAATAAAATTCAAAATACTTAAAGTAAAATAGTCCAAATAAAAGAAATTTGAACTTCACATGGCCTCCACTAAGCATCTGCCACTTGGCCTATCATCGGTCGTCACCGAAAAGTAATCCCACAACGGGTGAGTCAACAAACTCAATGTGTAACCAACACTAAAATTTAATATTTCAGGATACAATATCATACATGTTCATAAAACATTTAAACAATATGATGCAACCCGAACCCAAACCTATATGCCATCCGCTACACACCACCCGTACCATCACACTTTTGCGTGGGGACTACTAAGTCAACCTTCTATCCGCTACACACCATCGAAGGCGATCATTGCGGTCGACGTGCTCATCGCCTCTTATAAAATTCGTGGTCTTAGGTCACCACATTTAGAAGTCGTGGTCTTAGGTCACCACATTCGGTTTACGTGGTCTTAGGTCACGACATTCGGCTCGTGGTCTTAGGTCACCACATTCGATTTCGTGGTCTTAGGTCACCACATTAACTTCCCTTTTCATATAACCCATATGCCCCCATATTTCATACACAATATGCAAAATCATGCCTTAATTCACATTCTTATCACTTTTCACATGTTAAAAATAACATATATTCATATTCCTAGTAGGAGTAGGAAAGCGTACCTTAGTACTTTGTACCATAGTATGGTACCTTAGCCATATTCACATTCTTATAAACATACACATTTAATTTAAAACATAGCCATGAACATATTATGGTACCTTAGCCATATTCACATTCTTATAAACATACACATTTAATTTAAAACATAGCCATGAACATATTAAAACTTAGGGTAGGTACACACTGATTCGCTAACGATTTCACTTGAAATCCAATTTCCAATCTTAGATCTTTAACTCCTACATTCGCCCATATTAAATATTTAATGAAAAACTCATTCGGCCATAAAACCAAATCCTAGTAGGATTTGTACACTAAGACTTACCTTGTGGATTTTAAATCCCGAAATTCACCGAATAACTAGGGAACACGCGGCCTATGGTGTACCTTCGGGAAAATAACTTCTCCTTCCTTGTAGTCGACACTTAGTAAACCCCGAAAGATCTCTTCAAAGTTTTGACAACAAGATATTAATGGGGTTAGTCCTAGATTTCGGTAAATCTTAAAAGAAAAAGGATGAAAATCGAATGATAACTAGTTTTTACCCTTAATACAGAAGTCGATAACCCCTTGATTGAAGTCTCAAAACTATTCGACTATGGCCTTGATTTTAGCAAACTTTCGACTTTTGGAAGATTATGAAAGAAGAAGAGGAAAGAGTTTGAGCAATTTGGTAATGAAGTTTTGGCTACACAAGGTGTATTTTCGACAGCAAAACAATGAAGAAAGGAGATATTTGCTAGAGAGAATTAAACAGAGAGAGTTAGAAGAAAGAATGAATGGCCCTCTTTTCCTTTTATAGCTGAAATTACTAACTTAGAATCCCTTACTTGGCCATCATTCTTCTATTTTGATAGCTTTATCTCTTTAATTAAAATTAAAGAATAATCCTTCAATTATCTCTTTGAAAATAATCTAAAATAAATCATCATTTATCCACCTATTTAGCCGAGTTTTAAGGAGAATTAAACTCTTCCCTTAAGAGTCCCTATTGCTGTCCATTGCTTCCTCTTTAAGTAATTAAATAAAATCACTTAAAGTCTTAGCTAGATGCCGTTCACCCCTTCCCTTGATGAGCGAATTTAAACTTATTCTATTGGACTCCTTGTGGCCATACGAGGCCCAAATTATCCACCTAAGTGGCGCCTCCCTATGATTAGTTTAGCTTTAATAATGAATTGGGCATAAGCCCAATTCAGATAAAAACACTCTTAGAAATGCTCTCCTTGTGCTCGAACCTAAGCTTGCACACATGCTGGTGGCGTCATTCTTGGGCTTTAAGTGGTGCCTCCTTGTCACTTTTCCAAGCCCGTTTTGTGTCAAATTTCTTCTATTAATTTTCTTAAGGCCACCTTGCCTTAAAACTTATCATTTCTAAGACATTTCCTTACATTTCCAAGTTTCCAAAACGTTCATTTCCTACTTTAAACTTATCATTTCTAAAGCATTTCCTTACATTTCCGGACATTTCCTACATTTCCTTACATTTCCTTACATTTCCATACATTTCCTTACATTTCCATACATTTCCATACATTTCCATACATTTCCTTACATTTCCATACATTTCCATACATTTCCTTACATTTCCAAGGTTTCCAATAATGTTCACTTTCTTATTTTAACTTGACATTTCCAAGTTTCCAAAATGTTCACTTTCCTATTTTAACTTGACATTTCCAAGTTTCCAAAATGTTCACTTTCCTATTTTAACTTGACATTTCCATACATTCTCAGGTTTCCAAAGATATTCAAAATACATTCATAACACATAAGACATGTCATTTCGTACAATTAAACTGAAAATATATAAACCTTTTCAGGATGTTTCACTGAGTCTCTGTGACTCACCCTTTCCCTAACCTTTCAAGTAATCAGTAGATCATGGATATGGGAGCCGAGGTGGACTCGTGGAGGCCATAAAAGACGTTATATTTTTTTATGAACTTTCTACTGCTTAAAGTTAGTTTTTATTTGGGGATTTTTGTTGTAATAAGGCCTTTTAAATTTATACTTGGTTTGATTTAGTATTTATGCCTGGCATCATGCAAAAACTTGGTCACAAAATTTAAATGGGGTTTTGGATATTCGAGTTCACAAAATAACGTTTCTTTCAAATTCGCACCTAGTCTAATAAATAATTGGTTAAATAAAATTTCAAAAATTTTCCCAAGGTAACAAATCTTGGTTTTCGAAACATCGCTTAATGAAAAGGTTTTCAAAACTATGATTTTTCCCAGAGTCGTTAGAAAATCATTTTCACCTAACCCTGTGACATACCAGATTCGGTCGTAGCGTTTAGGCCGGGTTTGGGGTGTTACAGAATTACTATGGGGCAAGTTATTTGAGCAGAATATGATTGATGCTTCTTGATGAACGAAGATGAAACCTTGACAAATAAATGAGTGATGACAACTGAAATAGGAATCATTCTCATAACATTTTGCATTCATATATCATAGCATGTCTAATTAAGAGCATTTGATGCATTTCAATCAAGGCATCCTAATTATTAGGCATAAGCATATACCCATTCAACATGTTATGTCCTTTAGAGGAAAATGTAGTAAGGTAGAAGATATCAGTCTGGCATCCCTGAGTTTACAGTGAAGTAGATTGAAAATAGCAGATCTTGTCTTCCTGAGATTGCAGCGAAGCAGATCGAAGCTACTAATCTGGCATCCTTGAGTTTGCAGAGGAGCAGATTAAAATAGCAGATCTAGCATTCTTGAGATTGCAGCGAAGTAGATTGAAGATATCAGTCTAGCATCCCTGAGTTTGCAGTGGAGTAGATTGAAAATAGCAGATCTGGAATTCTTGAGATTGCAGCGAAGTAGATCGAAAGTACTAGTCTGGCATCCCTGAGTTTGCAGTGGAGCAGATTAAAAATAGCAGATTTGGAATTCCTGAGATTGCAGCGAAGCAGATCGAAGATACTAATCTAGCATCCCTGAGTTTGCAGTGGAGCAGATTGAAAATAGCAGATCTGGAATTCCTGAGATTGCAGTGAAGCAGATCGAAGATACTAGTCTGACATCCCTGAGTTTGCAGTGGAGCAGATTGAAAATAGTAGATATGGAATTCTTGAGATTGCAGCGAAGCAGATCGAAGATACTAGTCTGACATCCCTGAGTTTGCAGTGGAGTAGATTGAAAATAGTAGATTTTGCATTCCTGAGTTTGTAGCGAAGCAGATCGAAGATACCAATCTAGCATCCCTGAGTTTACAGAGGAGTAGATTAAAATAGCAGATCTGACATTCTTGAAGTTGCAGCGAAGCAGATCGAAACATCAGTCTGGAATCCCTGAGTTTGCAGTGGAGCAGATTAAAGATAGAAGATATTGCCTTCCTAAAGTTGCAGTGAAGCATATTGAAGCCACCAGACTTATTTCTAAAAATCAATATGAAGTTCCAATACCGTTGAAGTTACAGTGGAGTTGGAAGCCATTTGAAGAAGATGAGGACCAAGAAGTCAAGGCTCAGCAAAGACCGGGCAAAATTGGTCCTTTTATAGTCTTTACTCTATTCTTGTTACATGACAATGAGCAAAGAGGGGCAGCTGTAATAGGCCTATTTTGCACGGCCTGTTAGAAACCCATTTCATTAGAAAAAAACAAAAAAATAATAAAAAAATAAAATGTCCATTTTACAAGTCCATTTAACAAAACTGAAACCCAATCCATTACAGTAGCCCAACACCCAAACCCAAATTACTACTCAGACCAACTACTCTACCCCAAGCCCAATTACACCCAAAATAGACCTAACCCAACTAACCTACGGGGCCCCAAAGGCCCAAAACTAAAATAAAAAACAAAGGTTTCTGGAACCCTAGGAAAACCTCGCGCCGCAAGCGCCACAACAGCCCCTCAATCACGCCGCAAATCAACGCACGAACAATGCTCCGTCACCAGATTTCTCGCCATACACCTGTAAACAAGGAAAGAAATGGACAGTAGCAGTATATTGTGATTTTGCATTTATTTTTGATTTTATTTTTGGGCTATAAATAACCCCAAACAATCTGTAAAAGGGGGGAATATACGGATACACAAGCAAGAAATATACAAAAAAAAAAAAGAGAATAACAAGAGGTGATTTATTCTATTTCATTTTATTTTTCCTTTCCGATCTACGCTATTTTTTTATATATATACACATATTGTAAAAAAAAATAAACAAGTGGAGAAGACTACCTCCGTTTCGGCTTTAAAATAGGGAGATTCGATTCTCCGGCCATCGTGTGTGGCGGCGCGTGCAGCGGTTCGTCGCCGGAGCCTGGGCTAGATTCTTGCCTCAAGCCTCAGGCCAGAGAGAATTTTTTGGGGCCTCATATTGTTTTTTTTTAAAGGCAGTGTTTAAATGAATTTTTGGGGGTTATTTTTGCTTATATAGCAAGAAGAACGACGCCGTTTTTGCTTAAGTTAATAAGCACAAAAATGACGTCGTTCAAGGAGGATCAGCGTGTTGACCCGAAAACTCGAGGAGGATCTGCGCGTTTTTTGTTAAAATGTCTAATTGCCTTTTTAGTCCTTTTGCTATTTTAGTATTTTAATTGGTCAAATTTTTTACATATTAAACTTCCCTAAAATTTATATTTTGTTTCAATTGAGTCCTCGGGCTATTTAAAGGTCAATGTCGAGCAATGCGTTTTTGGAAAGAAGGCATAATTTCCTAATGGGTCCCTACTGATGTGACCGCGTTTTAATTTAGTCCTTTTATATTTATTTTATTGCTATTTAATCCTTATTTCTTTATTTTAAAACCTTTTATTTTATTTTTAAATTATTCTAATCCTATATTGAATTATTTTATCATATTAAAATTTTATATTATTTTTATTATTTGTATATTAATTTATTAATAGTATAAATTCATATATTTTTTACATATTATCTTTATATATATATAATTACTACTATGTATTACTTTATTTGGTTTAATATTATTTATATTATATATTATTTTATAATTTGTATATTAGTTATATGTTATAGATTTTAAAATTTTGTATTATTATATTATATATTACCTCTAAAACTTATTTTGTATAAAATTTATTTATATTATATAACATATATTACTTATATTGCTTATATGAAATATATATGTATTAGATTATTATATTATAAATATAGTTTTATTTAAAGTTATATATTATTTATTTATTGAACAATATATTTTACTTATTTTTATGGATATATATATTATTTTGATTACTCCACATCATTTTTTTTTGCATATCAATTCATTTTATATAATTCCTATTTTTATTATTCCACATCATTTTATTTAAAGCCATATGTCTTAAATTACAATATCTATTATAATTCATTCTATATTATTATTTTATCTTACATGCATGTAAAGTTTTATATTTTTTATCTTTGGTTATTTCTTGCATTGTATCTTATATTTGTTTATCTTTTTTAATTCATTTATCATTTGTATGTTTTGCTTTAGTATAATTATTCTATTATTTGTATCGCTTGTCGTTTCATATTATTCTTTCTTTAATTTATCTATTAGTAGCTTGTTAATATAATTTATAGTTATTGTGAATTGCTATTTGATATGTATGATGTATTAATGTAGTATCTTATTCAAACCATTCCTTTATAAAACATATTTTGCTAAATTGCGCATTTTATTCAAAGACTTTTTAAAATATAGTGATATGTGATATTTTGGGAACCTCGAGAAAATTATACCCTAACTTAATGGGTTTTAATTTTTTCTCATGGAAATTAAGGTATCAAGTATCCTTTTTTTTAACCTATAAATTTCAAAACAAAACTTATCACCGAAAATTCAAAATGTTATATCTTAACTTATTAGATATGATGTTTTGTATCTCGAGGTAAGGATTTTCTACAAACAAAGGTGAGCCTAGTTTCGAGGTCATGAGATGTAACATCCTAACTTATTGGGTGTAACATTTTATTTCTTTGAGATAGGTAAGTCTTGGTTTTCTTTCAAATAAAAGGATCGTATTTTAAAATTGCAACGTCAGGACATGAAATTATCAATTAGGTACCAAATTTTGGACGTTACGGGGGTGCTAATCCTTCCTCGTTTGTAACTGACTCCCGAACCCGTTTTCTTGTATTTCGTGGACCAAAATCAATGTTTTGAAATAAAATGTTTTATAAGGTGATCCAATCACACCTAAGTAAAAAGGGATTGGTGGCGATTCCTGTTTTCATTTTTTTTAGTTTCTTAAAGTCGTCCCCTGTTTTTTAATCAACTATAAAAATGGTTTCGACAATTATAATATTGATAGTGTTTCAGAGTCTTAAAAATTTATAAAAAGAATGATCGAACCTACAAACTAACTATGACAACGATAGAGGCAAGTGCACATATCGAACAGTCGTATAGTTTAATGGCAAGGCCGGATTGTCGAACCCAAAGGAACCAAAAGTACTAATGCTAACTTTCTTTCTATTATTTTGCCTAAGAATTAAGGGAATTTTTATCTAATCTAAGATTAACTAACAACTAAGCTAAAGATGAGAAGAAAAAGAAGGAATTGGGGAAAGACTTGAGGAAAATCGATTGATTTAGACAATACCCGAGGAAGAATCCACCTAGACTTCACTTGCTATCTAACTCTGAACCAGATGATTTATTCACTTGACTTGATCCGTGGGATTCCTTAAGTTATATTAATACCTCTTTCGAGGCTACTAGCGTCTAATCCTAGGTTGATTAATTGAAATTTCTTTCTAATTAAAACCCCTAAAATTGCATTAACTCGATCTATGGACTCCCATATTAGGTTTGACCCTTGTAACATCCTTAAAATGGGGTCTCTGCATTTTGCATGTGGTTGCATGCGTTGGTAAGTATGCTGTGTTGGTTTGATATGTTTTGGGGTCTAGGCATGGTCTTGGGTTAGTCCCGGGACATGGCTAAAAATTTTGTTTTAGCACTTAAGAGGAAGGAGCTAGAAGAATTAGGGGTTAAAAGGAATTATTGGGAGTTTTAGACACAAGAAGTACCTTGGTAAAGTGGCAAGGGGGCGCCACTTAAGTCACAAGGGAGGTGACGCCACAAGGATCAAGGAGAACCTTGGTTCAAGCTGCAGAAATCCCTTTCTGCTTATTCATTTTTGACGCCACAAGCTAGAAGGAGGAGTGCTTAGGTTGGACTCTGGAGGATAAGGATGGAGGGAGTCAAATAGATATAGATGAGGGAATTAAGGAGTTTGATTTTATCAAGCTCACTTGGAAGTGTTGGCCAAAAATTGGACTGTGAGGGGAGGAGTGAAATCGGTTTTAGGGTCTTTTGGAGGGTGGCCGAATGTGCCTAGGGGGAAAAGCTAAAATCGGCTAGCTTTTTTTTCTTCCTTTGTTTAAGTGTCAAACCGAAACCTCCTTAAGGTGACCCTTTCATTTGGTTGTTGCTATTTGTTGGTCGAACCACCTTAGTTGTTTCAATTAAAAGCCAAAAGCAGCTCTTTTTGTCCATCTTTTCTTCTCTTTCAAAACACTTTGTGCCGAAATCTCCTTTCATTCACCTTGCTGAATTCTTCTTTCCCCATTCTCTTTTTCTTCTTCAATATCAAAAGCCGAGACCTTGTTGTTGTTCTCCTCTTGGCCGAATATCTTGCTCATAAACCCCTCTCTTCTTGCATTTTCTTTTCATTATCCCAAAGTGCTGACATTCATCTCTTCTTGATTCTCTTTGCAGAATCCCAAATCTTGGTGTGGTAAGTCTTCATTATTTCATTACTGCCTTTCTCTTTCTCTCTTTCGGTTTATGGCTGAATCTTCTAGTAGTCTTACCTTCTCTTTTGGTTGTCGATTCTTCTATCTTTGGATGATAGGGCCGAATCTTGGTAAAACCCAGAGAGATCTTGTGCGTTAAGGTAAGTGTGGTTCTTGTGGTATGGTTTACTCCTTTCGGGATTTGATGATCATAGCCGAATGGCTATGAGAGTTGATGTGGTGTTAATCGATTGTAGGAAGGTGTGTAGCCGAAACCTCTAACACCATTAAGGGGTGCCGATCTTTGGTGTTTAAGCCGAATCAGTCATCAAGGTAAGAAGATGATAATCCCTTTTGGTTTCAGGATTTATGTTTTGGCCGAATGGCCTCTAGATCTCTAATGTTGTGTTAAGCCGATTGTAGGGGGAGGAAGGGGAAGAAGTCGAATACAGTAGAGTTGAAAGATTTGTCTGCCGATTAAATGTGTGGCCGATTGCAAGGGGGACTTAGTGTATGGTTTTGGGATTTGGTTGGAAACCAAATCGGAACTAAGGTAAGGAATTAACCTTATACGATTCATCCTTCGGGATTTTATGAATAAGCCGGATGGCTTTAGATCTAAAGGGTGACGTTGGCCGATTGTAGGTGCAGTAAGGGCATACATTTCGGGATTTCACATTAGATCTACGTATAGAAAGGTGTGTAAACGCTTACACACTTTATTGGTTTAATGATGCTTATTATGTTACTGTATAACCTATGGTATTAGTGACTTTGCCTTGTGGGCATAAGCTTGGATTCCGGGTAAGTCCCCTGTTATGTGACTTTTAGTATACATCGTCATGATCTGTTGATACTATGTTATGTGTTATTTGCATGAACATTCGATACTATGGCATGTATGTTATGAACATGATGATGGGTTTGATGAGAGGAGGGGGATAATTTATATTGGACTGTCACCAGTCGTTTTGACCACACGAGGGTTGGCCCCTTCTTGATATTATATTTTATGACTAAGTCCCAGTGGTTTTGACCACATATCGATTTGTGACTCGTCCTAGTGGTTTGGTGCCACAGTAGGTTGGCCCCATGAGAATATTTACGAGATTATCATCAGTGGTTTTGACCACATGATGGGTTAGCCCCATCACTTGATTAGTGACTTGGTCATCAATGGTTTTGACCACACCGATATATTTGTGACTACGGTCACGATGGTTTTGACCACGGTGGTTTTGACCACGGGGTAGTTAAAGGTGTTTGGATGGCTAGGTTATGGGTTGCATGTTTTGCATGATTTGCATATTACTCTTGATAGTTTGTGTAAGTGAATGCACTATCGGGTTGGAGATTTATACATCGAGTCTTGGTGACTCACCCTTCCTTATATTTCGCAGATAAATAGATTGCGGAGATGGAGCCAAGAGGACTCGAGGGCCATGCATGTTCGTTGGATTTTGATTTCTTTTAGTTACTATTTAAATTTTAAATTTTGGTTTTAGGTTATGTAATAAAGGCGCTAAGATTTGTTTTGGTTTTCTTTATTATTTGCTATTATTTTGACTATGTTGGATATATGGTTTTGTTAAATTAACCGGCAAAACGCAATGTTTTCAAAACTATAACTCCTTCCTTTTTCTTTAAAGCGTTGCCATCGGGTAACACCATTTAAAATATGATTACAAAGAAAACTTGATTGTTTTCTAAAAATTTGCAACAATAATCAAACTTAAAGCAAGGATTTCTAAAAGGGTTTTCTAAGAAAATTATCCGACAAACTTTCGTTTTCAATAGGTTATCACTCCGTGACATGCTAGATCCGATTGTGATGTGCTGACCGGGTTTGGGGTATTACAATTTTGGTATCAGAGCCAAGTTCAAAAGCTTCATTGTGGGCCGAGGCCCAAAATGTTTAAATTTGACTTTGAGAAGTGTTGTGGAAAAGGTACATGGGTTGAAACGACATGGCACCGAGTCTCCGCACCAATCCACCAGTAAGTACTTACATTGTTGTATGATTTATATGTGGGGAAATGGGTATTACGGGATCGTAGATAAGTAGAAAAGAATTGTTGAACCACAGAATAGCTTACCCCAACTCAAGTACATAAGACTTAATGATCCACTAAACAAACACAGTGAGTACGTCCATCGAGCCATAGGTGTGGCAACCGTTGTGCGCATGTCTAGGAATGGATTTAGGGACGAGCTTGGTATTTAAGCAGTCCTAGTGACTCACCTCCTCTTCACCTGAATCCTACAGTGCGTAGTGACGGTTCACCCTAGCTAAAACGACTTATTCATAGGCTAAACTTAATAACTAAAACTAGAAAGGACCGACCATCTGCTTTGAGACACTCTAAAAATTAAACCTTGGTTTTGAAATTGCCACAGTAACCTTAATTTAAGAAATGACCAAAATACCCTCGATTTAAAAATGACCAAATTACCCCTGACTTATAAATTACCAAAATGCCCTCAGTATGGAGAATTGCCGAAGTACCCTCGAAGTGAAAATATTCAAAATACCCTTATTTTGAAACCATATTTCTTATAGGAAAAAAATGATATTTCCCAAAAATACCCTTGGATTATAAAAATTACTAAAATACCCCTAGTTTATGAAATTACCAAAATACCCCGATTTCTAAAATTTTTAAAATATCTATGATTTGTAAAGGTTTTCGAATTAAACCTATTTTAATTACTAAAATACCCCGATAGGTTAAATTACGAAAATACCCCCGGGTAGTGAAATGACGAGAATACCCCTACTCGTGGAATAAGGGTAGGAAATTGAAATGGAAGCGTGTGATGATCGAAGAACCACTACCAAATATCTTTTCATAAAACTTATTAAGTGGGTAATCGGTGAAGCGAAGCTAATTCATAAAAATTTCCTAAGCAGATAAATCGCGATTATAGACATGAGTACTACGGGACGTGGTCGTAATGTGCGAGGACGCGGTAGAGGTAGAATGACCGTATCGAAACTGGTTAGGTCTAGACAAGGGTCAGAAAATGAGATACCACCACCACCAACTGCTGGCGTTGAGTACCAAGATCAGACGGGGGATGATGCAGTGTCGTAGGCGATACTGCGAGTGCTGGAAAGAGTGGCTGGAGTAGGTGGGGGTACGGGAGCTCAAAAATCTGTATCTGAGTGACTCTGAGCCAATGGAGCCGAGGTATTTTGAGGTGTTTCTGGTGTGGCGTCCAATACGGCTGAGTATTGGTTAGAGGCAATGGAGTGAATCATGAATGACTTGGATTTGACTGTTAAGGAAAAACTGAAAGGGATAGTGTCGCTTCTCCAGGATGAGTCATACCAGTGGTGGCTCACGGTTCGGGATAGTGCAGCAGTGGTTGATCTCACTTGGGACTATTCTACGATAGCTTATCAGAAGAAATATGTTGGGTCTAGCTATATTGATCTTGATGAAGGCGTTCGAGGTGGTTTAGGGAAATAAGTCCGTATCGGAGTATGAGGCAAAATTCTTAAGGTTGAGCAGATACGCTCGGGGCATCATAGTAACAAAGCATGAGCGGTGTGTCAGATTCGAGGACGGATTAAGGGATGATCCGAGGTCGTTGATTGCTCCCAAGAGGAGAGAGTTTGCGGTCTTAGTGGAAAAGGCTAAAGTTCTTTGAGGAGGTGAAGCGATCGGTGAGACGGAATCGGTAGAGGATGGAATAAAAGAATCTTTGGTTCATCTGGGTCTTGCGGGAATTAGTAGAAACGGGATAGGTTTAGTGGGCCGAATCAAGCTACTAGGCCTACTACTGATAAAACTCAGTGGTCGCCACGATGTGCTCTGTGTAGGAAGTCTCACACGGGAGAATGCTGGACTGGAAATAGAGGATATTTTGAGTGTGGGTCAATGGAGCACCGAGTGAGGATTGTCTCTGACGATCAGTTAGATTGCAGTCTGGGGATCAGAACCGTACTCAGAACATGAGGGATGGTCAGTAGCCACAGAGGGGCCGTGGTGCTGCTAGGGGAGGTAATGGCTCTAGTAGGTCGTGGAGCACCAGACAGAGTGCAGATGGTGCAGAGGCTAGACGGCTGGATTAGTCTCTGCAACGAGGCATCGAGAGGAGGGTGGCCTTGCCGGACGTCATAACCCATGCGTTCTAATCTTTGGACTACCTTACAATACTTTAATAGATGTGGGTTCGACGTACTCATATGTAACTAGTAGCATAGTGGAAACTATGAACTTAGACTCTGAGATTACATCCAGGAAGATGACTCGATAAGCCCTTTAGGTCACTCTATAGAAGTAAGTAAACTATATAGGAGGTACCCTAGAACTTTAAAGGGTCGTGTTCTTGGCTGATTTGATAGAACTGCCATTCAGGGAGTTCGATCTAATTCTCGGGATGGATTGGCTGGTGAAGTACCAGGCCAGTTTAGATTGTACGACTAAGCGCATGGTATTAAGGACAATGGAAGGTGAGGAGGTGGTGATGATAGGTAATAGGAGGGAGTACTTATCGAATATGGTCTCTGCACTGAAGGCAGAGAAAATGGTTAGGAAGGGATGTGAAGCATTTCTGGTTCGGGTGTGTGCCTTGGAGGCCAAGGAGTTAGCAGTGGAGAATGTTTGAACAGTGAAGGAATTCGCTGATGTATTCCTAGAAGAACTTCCGGGTCTGCCTTTGGATCGGGAAGTTGAATTTGGTATAGACTTGTTACCCAAAACTGTGCCAGTGTCTATAGCCCCGTATAGGATGGCGCCAAAGGAATTAGTGGAGCTGAAGGCCCAAATTCAGGAGTTGTTGGACCGAGGTTTCATTCGACCAAGTATATCTCCTTGGGGAGCACCCGTGCTCTTTGTTAAGAAGAAGGACGATACAATACGGATGTGTATAGATTACCGCCAGTTGAACAAGTTGACGATCAAAAACAAGTATCCGTTGCCTAGGATTAACGACTTGTTTGATCAACTTAAGGGTGCATCGATTTTCTCGAAGATAGATCTTAGGTCGGGGTATCATCAACTCAAAGTGAAGGAGGCTGATGTTCATAAGACGGCATTCCATACTCGGTATGGGCATTACGAGTTTCTGGTGATACCGTTCGGATTAACCAATGCACCGACAGCATTCATGGACTTGATGAATCGGGTGTTCCAGCAGTACTTGGACCAGTTTTTCGTAGTATTCATAGACGACATATTGATGTACTCAAAGACTAAGAAGGATCATGATACACACTTGTGGGTGGTATTGCAAATTCTGAGGGAGAAGCAGCTATTTGCCAAGTTCAGGGATTAGAGTGGACCCTTGCAAGATTGAGGCGGTGTTAGATTGGAAACCGCCGAGGTCAATTGCAGAAATTCAGAGTTTTCTAGGTCTGGCAGGGTATTACCGGAGATTTATGGAAGAATTTTCCCTGATCGCGGCACCGTTGACTAAGATATTGAGGAAAGGAGTTCCATTTATGTGGTCGGAGAAACAACAGGAAAGTTTTGACAAGTTGACAAAGATTTTGTGAAGCTCGGTTACGGTATAGCTCGAGGTGAAAGGTATTCACGGTCTATTGCGATGCATCACATACTGGCTTGGGACGTGTGCTGATGCAGGAAGGGAAAGTAGTGGCATACACTTCTCGACAACTGAAACCGCATAAGGGTAACTACCCGACGCATGACTTGGAATTGACTGCGATGGTTTTTGCCTTAAAGATTTGGAGGCATTATCTGTACGGAGAAAAGTTGATAGTCTACATAGACTACAAAAGTCTGAAGTATCTTTTGACGTAGAAGTATTTAAATTTGAGACAGCGAAGGTGGATTGAGTTGTTGAAAGGCTATGACTGTTTGATTGAGTATCATCCGGGGAAGGCTAACGTAGTAGCTGATGCGTTGAGCTGTAAGGTGGTAGCAGACTTGCGAGCGATGTTTGATCACCTTAGTCTATATGACGATGGGAGTTTGTTGGCGGAATTGCAAGTGAAGCCAACTTGGGTAGAGCAGGTTAAGGAGAAACAATTAGTGGATGAGGGTTTTAGTGCTCGGAGGTTGCAAGTACAGAGTAATGGGTTGGAAGGTTACAGCTTGACTCACGATGGAGTGTTGTGTCTTCAAGGAGAGCTTGTATCTTTGAAGGGCGTGAAGTTGAGGTAAAGGATTCTTCAAGATGCACATAGCAGCCCATCGCTATGCATCCTAGAGGTAGTAAGATGTCTGGGATTCTGGCGATTAAAGTGGCGGGGTTGAAGCGGGAAGTGGCGAGTTTGTGGGTAAGTGTCGGCGTGTCGTGGTCAAAGCGAGCATCATTTTTGTCGAGTTTACCGGTGGTGAAGATTCCTCGATGGAAGTGGGAAAGGATTACCATGGACTTTGTCGATGGGCTACCCTCACGCCTAGTAAGAAAGACTCGATCAGGGTAATTGTAGACCGCTGACCAAATCGACTCACTTTATCTGGGTGAGGTTGATTATTCACTCGAAGTTAGCTAAGTTGTATGTGGCCGAGATAGTAAGGTTGCATGTAGTGCCAGTGTCAATCATCTCGGATAGGGATCTTAGGTTCACGTCGATGTTCTGGAGAGCTCTGCATCAAGCCTTAGGAACGAGGTTGGATTTCAGCACAGCTTTTCACCCACAGTTTGATGGACAGTCTGAAAGGGTGATTTAGATTTTAGAGGATATGCTAAGTGGCTGTGTTCTGGATTTTAGTGGTAGTTGGGAGGAGTATCTACCATTGGCGAAATTCACTTATAACAATAGTTATCAAGTGAGTATCCAGATGGCACCATACGAGGCACTGTATGGACGAAAATGTCGTACTCTTACGTGTTGGACAGAGTTGAGTGAACGGTATGTTTTGGGTCCAGAGTTTGTGGCAAAAACTGAGGATAAGGTTAAGGTGATTCGGGCTCGTCTTAAGGAAGCGTCGGGCACCCAGAAGTCTTACGCTGATCTTAAACGCAAGGATATAGAGTATGCAGTGGGTGATAAGGTTTTTTTGAAGGTATCGCGATGGAAGAAAGTACTGAGATTTGGACGGAAAGGGAAGCTAAGCCCTAGATTTATCGAGCCGTACACGGTATTGAAGCGAGTGGGATCGGTAGCTTATCAGCTCGAGCTACCGGTAGAGTTAAGTCAGATTCACAACGTCTTTCATGTTTCGATGTTTAGGCGCTATCGATCAGATCCGTCACACATTGTGCCAGTTGCGGAGATTGAGGTGAGCTCAGACTTGTCTTTCGAGGAGGAGCTGGTACAAATTTTGGATCAGGTTGTCAAAGTCTTGCGTAGGAAGTCAGTACCCCTGGTGAAAGTGTTATGGCAGAACCATGGTTCGGAGGAGGCCACGTGGGAACCAGAGGATGTAATGAGGCAGCAATACCCTCAACTCTTCTGACTAGGTAATTTCGAGGCCAAAATTATTTTTAAGGGGGGTAGAACTGTAACATCCTTAAAATGGGGTCTCTGCATTTTGCATGTGGTTGCATGTGTTGGTAAGTATGCTGTGTTGGTTTGATATGTTTTGGGGTCTAGGCATGGTCTTGGGTTAGTCCCGGGACATGGCTAAAAATTTTGTTTTAGCACTTAAGAGGAAGGAGCTAGAAGAATTAGGGGTTAAAAGGAATAATTGGGAGTTTTAGACACAAGAAGTGCCTTGGTTAAGTGGCAAGGGGGCGCAACTTAAGTCACAAGGGAGGTGACGCCACAAGGATCAAGGAGAACCTTGGTTTGAGCTGCAGAAATCCCTTTCCGCTTATTCATTTTTGACGCCACAAACTAGAAGGAAGAGTGCTCAGGTTGGACTCTGGAGGATAAGGATGGAGGGAGTCAAATAGATGTAGATGAGGGAATTGAGGAGTTTGAGTTTATCAAGCTCAGTTGGAAGTGTTGGCCGAAAATTGGACTGTGAGGGGAGGAGTGAAATCGATTTTGGGGTCTTTTGGAGGGTGGCCGAATGTGCCTAGGGGGAAAAGCTAAAATCGGCTAGCTTTTCTTTTCTTCCTTTGTTTAAGTGTCAAACCGAAACCTCCTTAAGGTGACCCTTTCATTTGGTTGTTGCTATTTGTTGGTCAAACCACCTTAGTTGTTTCAATTAAAAGCCAAAAGTAACTCTTTTTGTCTATCTTTTCTTCTCTTTCAAAACACTTTGTGCCGAAATCTCTTTTCATTCACCTTGCCGAATTCTTCTTTCCCTATTCTCTTTTTCTTCTTCAATATCAAAAGTCGAGACCTTGTTGTTTTTCTCCTCTTGGCCGAATATCTTGCTCATAAACCCCTCTCTTCTTGCGTTTTCTTTTCATTATCCCAAAGTGCTGACATTCATCTCTTCTTGATTCTCTTTGTCGAATCCCAAATCTTGGTGTGGTAAGTCTTCGTTATTTCATTACTGCCTTTCTCTTTCTCTCTTTCGGTTTATGGCTGGATCTTCTAGTAGTCTCACCTTCTCTTTTGGTTGTCGATTCTTCTATCTTTGGATGATAGGGCCAGATCTTGGTAAAAGCCGGAGAGATCTTGTGCGTTAAGGTAAGTGTGGTTCTTGTGGTATGGTTTACACCTTTCAGGATTTGTTGATCATAGCCAAATGGCTATGAGAGTTGATGTGGTGTAATCGATTGTAGGAAGGTGTGTAGCTGAAACCTCTAACACCATTAAGGGGTACCGATCTTTGGTGTTTAAGCCGAATCAGTCATCAAGGTGAGAAGATGATAATCCCTTTTGGTTTCGGGATTTATGTTTTGGCCGAATGGCCTCTAGATCTCTAATGTTGTGTTAAGCCGATTGTAGGGGGAGAAAGGGGAAGTAGCCGAATGCAGTGGGGTTGGAAGATTTGTCTGCCGATTAAGTGTGTGGCCGATTGCAAGGGGGAATTAGTGTGTAGTTTCGAGATTTGGTTGGAAACCAAATCGGCACTAAGGTAAGGAATTAACCTTGTGCGATTCATCCTTCAGGATTTTGTGAATAAGGCAAATGGCTTTAGATCTAAAGGGTGATGTTGGCCGATTGTAGGTGCAGTAAGGGCATACATTTCAGGATTTCACATTAGATCTACGTATAGAAAGGTGTGTAAACACTTACACACTTTATTGGTTTAATGATGCTTATTATGTTACTGTATAACCTGCGGTATTAGTGACTTTGCCTTGTGGGCATAAGCTTGGATTCCGGGTAAGTCCCCTGTTATGTGACTTTTAGTATACATCGTCATGATCTGTTGATACTATGTTATGTGTTATTTGCATGAACGTTCGATACTATGGCATGTATGTTATGAACATGATGATGGGTTTGATGAGAGGAGAGGGATGATTTATTTTGGACTATCACCAGTGGTTTTGACCACACGACGGGTTGGCCCCGTCTTGATATTATATTTTGTGACTAAGTCCCAGTGGTTTTGACCACCAGTGGTTTTGACCACATATCAATTTATGACTCGTCCCAGTGGTTTGGTACCACAGTGGGTTGGCCCCACGAGATTATTTACGCGATTGTCATCAGTGGTTTTGACCACATGATGGGTTGGCCCCATCACCTGATTAGTGACTTCGGTCATCAGTGGTTTTGACCACACCGATATATTTGTGACTACGGTCACCAGTGGTTTTGACTACCGGTGGTTTTGACCACAGGGGTAGTTAAAGGTGTTTGGATGGCTAGGTTATGGGTTGCATGTTTTGCATGATTTGCATATTGCTCTTGATAGTTTGTGTAAGTGAATGCAATATCGGGTTGGGGATTTATACTTTGAGTCTTGGTGACTCACCCTTCCTTATATTTCGCAGATAAATAGATTGCGGAGATGGAGCCGAGAGGACTCGAGTGGCCATGCATGTTCGTTGGATTTTGATTTCTTGTAGTTACTATTTAAATTTTAAATTTTGGTTTTGGGTTATGTAATAAGGCCGCTAAGATTTGTTTTGGTTTTCTTTATTATTTGCTATTATTTTGACTATGTTGGATATATGGTTTTGTTAAATTAACCGGCAAAACGCAATGTTTTCAAAACTATAACTCCTTCGTTTTTCTTTAAAGCGTTGCCATTAGGTAACACCACTTAAAATATGATTACAAAGATAACTTGATTGTTTTCTAAAAATTTGCAACAATAATCAGACTTAAAGCAAGGATTTCTAAAAGGGTTTTCTAAGAAAATTATCCGACAAACTTTCGTTTTCAAAACGTTATCACTCCGTGACATGCTAGATCCGGTTGTGGTGTGCTGATCGGGTTTGGGGTGTTACAACCCTAATCCGAAAAATTTATGTTATCCTATTTCTAGGGTTGCATTCAACTCCGCTTAACTATGCTAGATCTACTCTTAGGCAGGGACTTTTGGTCCACCACCTAAGCACATCAATACTTGAATCAATATCTCAGAAATACCAACACAAGAATTAAGAACACATAGTTAAGAACAAATCAAGTATTTATCATACAACTCAGATAACAATAACAAGATCCGTATTAGGTTTCATCCCCCTCAGGTATCTGCGAGGCTTAGTTCATAATCGTAAAAGAATACATCTCAGAAGAAAATATAAAACAAAACATAAAGAAAACCCTAAAACCCCCTGAAGCAATTGAAGGAGAGATCCTCAGTCTTGAGTATGATCCCGGTTTCTTAAGATGAATCAACTGTCTTTCTTCGAGTAAATCCTTGTATTTAGCTTCTCTGGCTCGGCTCTTTGGCCTCGCTGAACGCCTCCTTAAAGGTTGGCCTCTAGGGTCTTTATATAGGCTTTTGGAATATGTTTCTTTGCCTCTAAGTACCCTAACTTGAATAGAATTCTTCTTATCTGCGGCAGAGGCACGCCCATGGCACACACCCTTGTGAATTGAGGCCAGGCCGTGTTTGGGTCTGGTGATGAGGCACGGCCATGCATTTCGGGGTCTAGGCCGTGTTCGGCTCTTCTTAAGAGGCACGGCCGTGTGGTCTTGGGCCCAGGCCGTGTGGATTTTATGTTTTGGCCCATTTTCTCCGTTTTCGGCCCATTATTCGTTCTTTTCATCCTCCGGTGCTCTCCTGAGTATAAAACATGAAAACAAAGGATTAGGAGCATCTATTTCCATAATTAAAGGGAAAAATATCCAAAAGTATGCTAAATGTGGGATTAAAATATGTTAATATTTCAGTTTATCAAATACCCCCACACTTAAGCTTTTGCTTGTCCTCAAGTAAAATTCTCAACTCACAATTAAAACGAACTTCCTCTCTTCATAATATTCATCAATAATGTTTCATCATAATTCATAGATAATTTATACATGGATAATTTTAACTAAAAGAGTCACGAAGATTCAAACAATCAAAGTCATAAGTTTGTAGTATGAAAAGATAGGTGTTTCCCTTACCTAAGTTGACATCCTCACTAAAGATTCACTCAAATCACTCAAGGTGTTTAAGGTTCAAAAATTAAGCACTCAAAAGTCAAATATGAAAAGTTAATCCCATAGGCTTGCCTAAAAATCAAATCTCCACCACTAAAAAATGAGATGATACACAAATCAAAAGGTCTTTAAAAGGGTAGTAACATGGCTTAGGTTAATGGTGTGGATAAAGGCTAAATTAGAAGGGTTAGAATCGAGATTGAATTGACAAATTACCTCACTAGAAAAATAATGAACTAATAAACTGAATAATTAGATCAATTTAGAACTTGTAATACTAATAATACGAGCTTCTTCTTCAAGATGTTAAAATTAAATGTATAGGCTCGCTTCATCACAAAACTAATAATGAATATACTTTGATGATTTTTTAAGGAACAAATTAATATAAGATAAAACTTTAACAAGCGAAATAATATAATTAGGCAACTAATCAAATCAAGTCTTGATAGACGGGTAGTCAAAAGGAATGGTGATAACAAATACAAGATGGATTTCGGGTTTATATTAGCGGGTTGAGTCAATAAAAGGGTTGTTAGTATCAAAGGAGTTCACTAGGGGTTAATTGTGAAGGTCGGCTTTTAGTGGAGTAAGTGGGTTAAATCCTAAGTGCCTTTATCATCTCAGTATATCAAATCAAAGATGTGGTCTCGACATGTATAATCGAAGCAAGTTCTAGAATAACAACTCAATGGTGACACACTCATAATCAATAAAGTAAGCACAAAAAAAATGTATGCTCTAAAAGGCTCAAAATCTCACAAAAAATTATGGGTTTTTGATATCAACTTTGTAAATTTCAAGCTTCAAGGTAACAATTAGATTCAGGTAGACAACCTACAAGATTTTAATTTTTTGAAAATAGACTCATCATGCTTGATTCTCTAGTATCTAAAAGTTTAAATCATCAACTTATTCTAAAACATATCAATAAAAATCATGAATCAGCAGAAATTTCATTCTAATTAGTGATATGAGAAAATTACTTAAGACAAGATATCATTCAGGGATTTGAGAATAATGTAAAAAGTTAGGCACTCTTTATAAATAATTTTCACCCCCACACTTAAGATGTACATTGCCCTCAATGTACAAAGATATATAAACTAAAAATATAGTGATAAAATCAAAAGATAGAGAGAGAACTGAAACTTCTTGAATTTTGGATGGAGTTGAAGAGAAACTTAGGGAGTGCCTCGAGCTGTTTGAACTTGAATCCTCAAAGTAGCCGGTCTGATTTTATTGTATCCTAAGCTAAATCCAAATATCATAAAGAATAAGAAGAAAGCAATAACAATAAAAATAAGAAGAAGAAAGATAACGGAAAAATGAAAGTAAGAAGGGGTTTAAAGAGAGATGTATCCCACGCCTATTCCTTCCTGTGGTGCCTACACGGCCACGGCCGTGTGGGTATGGAAAACCTGTGCCTAAATATGGAAATAAATAAAACTAAACTAATTAGTAGGGTTAGTGCTCGGGTTGCCTCCCGAGAAGCACTCGTTTAAAGTCTTAAGCTAGACTTACCTCTCATTCGCACAATCATGGTAGTTTGAGGAGGTGGAAATCCTTTCTCATGTGATCAATTCAGTTATTGATATATAGTTTGAGTCAAGTAGTGTTTACCTTAAAAGTACTAAATTTAGGATTAGTTACCTCGATTGTTCCATCAGGGAAGATTTTGAGTACCTGATCTCCTATTTTAAGCTGGGTTGTCCCATCGTTAAGTTTGTCGTGGAGTTGCCCCATTTTTGCTTCGTGTATTTTTAGTTTCTCTTTAAAGTGTGTCATCCACTCGTCTAGTTCATCGATTAAAAGCCTTCATTCCTCATGAATTTCTTCTTTATCGACACGAGGTCTAGGATCTGGCATCTGCGAAAGATCTTCAAGAAACGGCAAGTTAATATGTAATTTCTTTAGAGGTTTAAGAAATTTACCGAATTGTTCCTCTGTGTGGTCTTTCTTTATCGCATTGGGGTATGGCACACGAGGTTGGTACTCTGTAATTACCAGGTTTGGTAAATCATGGCTTCCCTCGACCTTACCTTCACTTACCACAAGCTTTTGCCTTGGGTCAGATTCTACTAACCTTTCACTATCATGAGCTGTTACGGCTTGAATTTACTCTTTTGGGTTAGTTTCAGTGTTGCTTGGCAAGCTTTCTTGTGGTTGTTCTAAGATCAGCTTAGCAAGTTGACCTAACTGATCCTCGATCCCTTGAATCGATGCTTCTTGATTTTTGAGTGCTATTTTGGTGTTTTGGAAACGAGTTTCTGACACTGCTATAAATTTTGTCAGCATCTCCTCAAGGTTCGACTCCTGTTCCTGTTGGTGAGGTGGTTGCTGAAAATCTGGAGGAAGTTTCAGTCTTTGACTACTTTGATCATCCCACAAGAAATTGGGATGGTACCTCCAACCTCCATTATAAGTGTCACTATAAAAATTATTTTGAGGTCTAGAATAGTTACCCATATAATGGACTTGTTCGTTCTCTGTGCTAGGGTTGTAGGATAGATATTCTGTATTGTTCACCCCTCTTCCATCCATATCGTACTATATTACCGAATGTCCCTGCAAAGAATTACATACGCCATCAATCTTTTTATTCATCATCTCTACCTGATTTGATAGCATGGTGACCGCGTTAAGGTTGAAGACACTGGCTGCTTCAGTAGGCTTTGTCCTCATGAATTGCCACTGATAATTATTCAATGCCATCTCCTCTATAAACTAAAATTATCTGCCAAAAGCAAATCAAGGAAAAATTAGCAAAGTAAAAACAAATAAAAAATAATAAAAAAATAATAATGAAAACAAATTGCAATAATAAAAAAAGGCTAAAGTAATAAAAATTAAGTGTTCTTAATATTTCAGTTCCCCTGCAACGGCGCCAAAAACTTGATCGTGTGCCAGAGTCTTAAAAATTTATAAAAAGAATGATCGAACCTACAACTAACTATGTCAACGATGGAGGCGAGCGCACCTATCGAACAGTAGTATAGTTTAATGGTAAGACCGGATTGTCGAACCCAACGAAACCAAAAGTACTAATACCAACTTTCTTTCTATTATTTAGCCTAAGAATTAAGGGAATTTTTATCTAATCTAAGATTAACTAACAACTAAGCTAAAGATGCGAAGACAAAGAAGGAATTGGGGAAAGACTTGAGGGAAAACCGATTGATTTAGACAATACCCAAGGAAGAATCCACCTAGACTTCACTTGCTATCTAACTCTGAACCAAACGATTTATTCCCTTGAATTAATTTGTAGGATTCCCTAAGTTATATTAATACCTCTTTCGAGGCTACTAACGTCTAACCCTAGGTTGATTAATTGAAATTTATTTCTAATTAAAACCCCAATTTCATTAACTTGATCTATGGACTCCCATATTAGGTTTGACCCTAATTGAAAAATTACGTCATCCTATTTCTAGGGTTGCATTCAACTCCGCTTAACTATGCTAGATCTACTCTTAGGCAAGGACTTTTGCTCCACCATCTATGCACATCAATACTTGAATCAATATTCCGAAAATACCAAAACAAGAATTAAGAACACATAGTTAAGAACAAATCAAGTATTTATCATATAGCTCAGATAACAATAACAAGATCCGTCTTAGGTTTCATCCCCCTCAGGTATCTGAGAGGTTTAGTTCATAATCGTAAAAGAATACATCTTAGAAGTAAATATAAAACAAAACATAAAAAAAACCTTAAAACCCCCTGAAGGAATTGAAGGAGAGATCTTCAGTCTTGAGTATGATCCCGGCTTCTTGAGATGAATCAACTGGCTTTTTCGAGTAAATCCCTGTATTCAGCTTCTCTGGCTTGGCTCTTTGGCCTCGCTGAACTCCCTCTTAAAGGTTGGCCTCTAGGGTCTTTATATAGGCTTTTAGAATATGTTTCTTTGCCTCTAAATACCCTAACCCGAATAGAATTCTTCTTTTCTGCAGCAGAGGCATGCCCATGGCACACGCCTGTGTAAATCGAGGCCAGGCCATGTTTGAGTCTGTTGATGAGGCACGACCGTGCATTTCGGGGTCCAGGCCATGTTCGACTCTTCTTAAGAGGCACGACCGTGTGGTCTTGGTCCCAGGCGGTGTGGATTTCATGTTTTGACCCATTTTCTCTGTTTTTGGCCCATCATTCGTTCTTTTCATCCCCCGGTGCTCTCCTGAGTATAAAACATGAAAACAAAGGATTGGGATCACCTATTTCCATAATTAAAGGGAAAAATCATCCAAAAGTATGCTAAATGTGGGATTAAAATGTGTTCATATTTCAGTTTATCAAATATTCACATTGAATTAGACATTTCCATTAGTAAATGTCACAATAGCACTTATATGTGGATACAAAGTAAAATGAATGATAATAAAATTATTAATTTGTTACAATTTAGTATAATTAAAACACATGTTAAAGTAAACCAGGAGTTTACTGATACAAATGCATTTACTACTTGGCGTGACTAGTTAGACCATCCTAGATCATATATGATGCGAATATTAATTAAGAATTCATATGTACATTTATTAAAGAACCAGAAGATTCTTTAATTTAAAAGAATTATCATATGTTGTTTGTTCTCAATGAAAATTAATTGTTAGAAACTCACTAGTTAAAGTTGAGATTTAATGTCTTACATTTATGAAATGAAAATGAGTCCATTCATCCACCACATAGATGGTTTTGATATTATATGATTTTGGTAGATGCATCTACAAAATAATCACATGTATTATCAATTTGAAACCTATCATTTGCAAGATTGCTTGTTTAAATAATTAATTTTAGATTATGCAACTAAGACAATTCATCTTGCCAATCTTGATGAGTTTATATCTCGATCTTTTATTGATTGAGTTTGAAAAACTTTTGTAAAATTTGTTATTTATCGCATAATGGTTTACGAAATTATTGATTAAATGCCTTTGATTAATGTCTAAACCATTACTTATGAGAACTAAACTTCCTATCTCAACATGAGATTATGTTGATTTACGTGTTGCACGCATCAAGTTAATAAGTTATAAATACTCCCCATTACAATTGATTTTTGATCAAGAGCTAAATATTTCTCATCTTTGAATTTTTGTATATCGTATATGTTCCGGTTGCTCCACCACAACGCACAAAGGTGAGTGAATTCTCAAAGAAAGTTGAGAATATATATTAATTACAAATTTATTTATATTATTAGATGTTTTGAATGTATTAGAGATTCAATTATGACATGATTTGTGATTACAATTTTGACTCGATAGTTTTCCGACATTAGGGAGATAAATAATAACTTGTAATGAGTTAGGAGAGTAATTTGAAACAAAAGTTCAATAAGGATAACTCATTACAAGTTAAGCTGTTAGATGTATTTACAAACTTAATGAGAATAATTAATAGGACAATCAGTTAGAACAAATAATAGATTGATTAGTTCCAAAGATGAAAATTCTTCCAGATGGTCATATAATGGAGGCGGGTGCTCCATAAGAGACCAAAGACATAACTAATAAGTAAAAATTCAGAAGATATTCAGGTACCTGAAACTGAATCTTAAAATAATAAAAATAAGAGATCTCGATAAGTTATGTCAATTCGAGAAAATGTGAAACTTAATAATAAAAGTGGATTAAACAATGATTTTGCATGTAAAAGTATTATTGAAATAATGAAACAAAATGGGAATTTTGAATAAATCTATTGAGAAATATAGATATGGAATAAATTGATCAAAATAGAAAGACACAACTAAAGTACAAATAAATTCATGGAGTTTTGGACTAATAATCCAAATATCTAAAGATATAAAGCGGTGAGGTGCAAATGAAGTAGTTTTACAACGATGGAATAAACATATGATGTTTTGCTAAGTCGACATTAATTATGAAAATATATAATATTAATTTGTAGTGGATGCAATAACCTTTAGATATTTTATTAAACTGACAATCCATAAAAGATTTAACTTACGTCTAAAGGTTGTTGTTACAAGCTTTTATGAATCACTATACAATGTAAAGTTTATATTAAAATCCTTGAAGGATTTAGAAAACTAGAAGCATATTAAAATTCTAGAAATTATTCCTTTATATGAATTGAAATAATTTGAACATATGTAATAAATTTGACTTAGTGAATAGTTGTTGAAAGAGGATATTATAAAATGATCCAAAATAACTATTTGTGTTATTATAAAAGAATCATGATTAAAGTTTGTTATGATTATTGTTGAATCTCCTCAAGAGATCAAACTATATTTCCCCAAATTTCCTCATGAATTTTAAAAGAATGGTAATATAAATAATTAGCAAATACATTCAAATAGTAATTTGAAAAGCTGGTATTCAAGATTGAATACATAGAATATGAGAAAATATGTGATATTTTCATGAGGGAGTAAATCTGGCGTTACCTTGCTTTTTCCTTAATCGATGTTTTGTCCTATTAGGTTTTTCTGGTAAGGTTTTTAATGAGGCTGACATATTATCGTATTATAGATTGTGTACTCTTTTTCCTTCTTTAGGTTTTTATCCCACAAGGGTTTTCCTAATAAGGTTTTAACGAGGGACTGTATCTACCAATGGACATCCAAGGGGGAGTGTTATGAATATGTTATTAAGTGAATGTCCATCATATCAATATAAAGTTTTAATGTACTTTAAATTCTAATAGTTATTAGAATTAGATCTGTAAGAGATCGAATTTGACCCTAATCGGAACGGTGGTTTCAGGACCACGAATCCGAGTCCGAGAAATATTTTAGTATTATATTTTGTGTTTATTATATGTGAATTAATGTATGTGAAAGTCTAGAGAAATTTTATCATTTGTGCATTTAATTTAGAAAAGGACTTAATCGTGTAAAAAGTAAAAGTAGCAACTATAGTGTAAAGTGCTAGAATGATGATGGCTTTTAAAGTGGGGTATTAAAAGAGTAAATAGACCAATTTTAGATGTAGTGGTGGCATATGTCTAATCTACCCTTAAGTTATATGTTATGAAATTTTATGACATAAGGTTAAATAAGTAATTATTTAAATAACATGTTATATGTTAAAATAACATAAAAAATAAGCCATCATCTTTATGTTCTTTCATGGTGAATGTAGCTAAGAAAAAGGGGTTGAAGAAGCTTTGAAATTTCGACAACTATTTGGTTCAATTAGATCAAGAGCAAAGAAAAACGGAATTGGATCGGGGAAAGACGAAAGTTCTCGAATAGCCGGTTTAAGTTGTTCGTCGACATTCGAGGTAAGTCCTTAAGCTGAAATATGTTAAACTATTATTTACGAATCTGTTAAATGATAATGTTCGATAAATTTGAAGGTAAATTGTTGTGATAGCCGAATGTATATGGTTAAATTGGCTTGAATGCATAAGTTGACAATATTATATGAATATGTATCTTTGATGTATTAATTGGGAAAAATGTGAAGTATGTGATTGGTTTATGAATTATTTTAGGCTTATTGCCTAGCGGGCTTTGTCTGGGTGATATATTAGCTTCGCGTTTGCCTAGCGTGCTTAGTGCTTGGTAACATATTCGGGCTTCGTGCCTAGCGGCTTAGTCTTAGGTGACATATTCGGGCTTAGTGCCTAGCAGGGCTTAGTCTCGATGACATATTCGGGCTTAGTGCCTAGTGGGCTTAGTGCTTGGTGACATATTCGAACCGTGCCTAGCAGGCTTAATGCCGGTGAATTGCTATAAATGGAAAATTTGAGAATCAAACAAGGTAAGTTAGATATAATGCTTTGTGTTAAAAGCTCGGGTAAGAGTTAGCCTACTATGTTTGTAAGGAATGAAGTGAGCAAATTTCTTATCGTTTTGATTAAATACGATGTGCCGAAATGGACAATTCCACAAGTACTTTATTTTATAATGTTGAACCTATCATTAATGTGTATGTACATTGCTTATATGTGAAGTTGATAAAGTATATGTTCATGATGACATAGTGATAATAATTAATTCAAATGTGACACTAGTATTCGGCTAAGTGTATTATATATATATATAGAAATATTTATGTACAATATTGTAAGCTTGAAGATTAAAATGTTTACATGTATGTTCATTACAATTATATGTGCTTAAGACTTACTAAGCCAATGAGCTTACTTTGTGTGTTTTCGCTGTTCGTTTTATAGATTTTGGTCAAGCTACAGGCTCAAAGGATCATTGGTGAAGTCAACCACACTATCATCTCTTTTTGGTACTATCCAGTTAGTTGATTTTGAATTTAAGGCATGTATAGGCTAGATCAACGTTTGAATGATTTTCTAACATCTATATATATATATATAGCCATGCGGAAATGGCTTGATTTTTATGCTTGATTTCTATTATGTCTAATCATGGTTTAAGCTCATTTTGGTAAATATGCTATATGACATACATGAATGGTATTTTGATTATACAATGTGATTTGTATTCATATATATGATTGATGATTTATGATTTTGACTTAGACTATAAGGTAGATGATTAATGCTTGATGAATTATGACAAGTGACATATAAATTGATTAAGTAATGTTTATGTTATATGTTCATGTAATTGATTAGGTTATTTGTGAGATAATTAGTAGGTTGTTCAATGTATGAGTATATTCAGCTATACTTAATTATATACATATATATATATACATGTGCTTATGATATGTTCTCTCATGGGATAGCTATTGAGGTTATGAAAGTATTGTATAGACATGATCATAGTATGCGAATTAGGCATGTATGGTTTAATATGAATGTTCAAAAATGACTTAAATGGATATGGTCATATATACATAAAATATGTAATAAGAAAAGATGTATATTTGGTTTAGTCTTAAAGTCACTTTATGTGTATTATATAGGAATAAGTGTATATGTCTTGTATCTAGTGTATGTGTAAGTAAAATGTTAGTAAACTAGGTATATTATGAACCTATTTATTGGGACCGAATATGGTGGTTGGTATAATAGTCATATGGATGTGAATTAATGGTTAATTTGATGGTTACTTTAGTATATAGTAAATGGTTAATGATGGGCATGATTGTGGTTAAAATTTGGTTGGTGTTTTGGTTATGCATTTGTAATTTGAGTATGGTAAGTTGGTATGTGAATTGAGTGTACTTTTAGTTATGATTTGTGCATCAAAATGATTTAAATTAATATAGTCATATGCGAATGGTCTTATAATTATGAGCGAGGTATGTTTAATCTTAAATGATAATTGTTTACGTGTAGTACATGTAAATGTATAACTTTTTCCGTGTGGATGTTTTAACTTAAAATAATGTACCAATCATGTTTGCTCATATTCGATATCAATGTTGCATATGTAAGAGGTATTTAAGTTGTGTAATATGGCTCATATAGTTTTGAAATGAGCATGTGCTGAGTTAAGAAATGGTACATTGATATTTGACAGATGAAATAGATATATTGGTTCATATTAGTTATATGAAATGTATTAATATATGTTTGCATGTTTTATTGTATGCGCATATAATTTGTAGAGTAATAAGTAAATCGAAACTTTGATTATTGAATGTTATATGAGAAGTATTTTTTTATATATATAATTGAATGGTGAAGTTTTTAAAACATGTGAATTATATTTGTTCTAAGATGTGCTTTGGTCGGTAATGCCTCGTAACCTAAGTCTGGTGACGGATATGGGTTAGGGGTGTTACATTTATTGGTATCAGAGCTACGGTTTAGTCGATTCTAGGACTACCGTAGTATGTAATAGTCTAGCTATACATGCCTTTGAATTGTATATATGATAGTGTGGTGACTTGACAAATTCAATTGTATTTTATATAGTAAATGGATTCTGATCCCGATAGAGCCGTAGTGATGACGTGAAGAGCGTTGCTTTGGTCTTGCACGTGGATCGTCTGAATAGACTCTCGACCGATTCTAGTAGCCATGAGGGGAGGCTAAACAAGCCTTCTACCAAATGATGAATGAATGGTTTACCAGTTTGTCCGAATAATCCTTTGTACAACAACCTCCACCCCAAATAATCCAACTCCGTACCTTGACACCGATGATAGATCCGATGAGATCTAGAGACCTCCATTGATAAAATCAGAAATATGGGGCGAGGAATTCAAGGCCAATGATAATGATGATGCGAACGAGCTAAGATGTGGCTTGATAACACTATTTGGGTACTCGATGAGTTATCTTGTACTCGGATGAATGCCTAAAGTGTGCTATATCTCTACTTGGGACACGCTCACTTGGTGGAACACACCGGTATCCGTAGTTCGAAAGAAAAAGTAACTTGGGACTTCTTCCAAATTGAGTTAGTAAGAAATATATCGGTCGAGATTCAT
This sequence comes from Gossypium rotundifolium, assembly GCA_025506655.1. Classification (NCBI taxonomy): domain Eukaryota; kingdom Viridiplantae; phylum Streptophyta; class Magnoliopsida; order Malvales; family Malvaceae; genus Gossypium; species Gossypium rotundifolium. The sequence goes on from CP106729.1 coordinate 18,883,969, forward strand.
CGATCAAAAGCGAAAAGGATTCCTTGAACTAAAGCAGAGGCGAATGATCGTGATGAATATGAACAAAATTTGTCGGACTTAGCATATATGCTAGAGAGTGTGTTTCTCTTGAAGCCATTATGTGCAAAAGATTTGAAGACGGTGCGAATGAAGATATAAAGTTGTTTGGTCGGATTCTTGAAATCAAAGAGTTTGTGATACTAGTCGAAAGCAGGCTTGTAAGGTCAAGAGCTTGAAAAGAGAAAAGAAAAGTTGAATTAGAAGCTAGAGATACTGTAAGAGATCAACGAGTAAGACTTACCATTCGGTGCCTAAGAAATTTGAGAGATGACTCCAACCGACATAAAGCAACTTGGACTTACCTAGATGTGATCGACCTCCGGGGAGTTATCGAGCCACTCGATAGCTAGTGTTAGTAACGTTCCACAGGACCAGTCGAGTGTAAACATTTTGAAATGGCATTACGGAAGTTGTAGGGTTCGTGATCGGTCTGCTTTAAATGTGGATCGTCGGACCATTTTATTTGAGAGTGCCCGATGTTAGCCGAATAGAATACAGTTCAGAACACTAGACCGAGCAGCACGCCAGCATAGGGTTGACCACCCAAACATTCCAGTAAAGTAGGTGGTAGTCAGAGAGGGATGAAGGAAACTATAGTTCGATCGAGGCGAGCACCTATCGAGCTTATGCTACACGAGCGAGAGGATGCTTCTTCCCCCGATGTCATTATCGGTACTTTCACCCTTTATGATATTACTGTGATTGCATTGATTGATCCTGGTTTGACTCATTCATATGTGTGTGAAACTCTAGTATTTGGTAAGACTACGCCGGTTGAGTCTCTCGAGTTTGTGATTCGGTGTCCAACCTTTGGGTAGATGTGTCTTGGTTAATAAAGTGTGTAGAGGTTGCCCGTTGATGATTCGGGATTATTGTTTCCCGGTGATTTAATGTTGTTTCCCTTCGATGAGTTCGATATAATTTTGGGAATGGAGTGGTTAACTTCACATGATGCAGTGATGAATTGCAAAAGAAAGCTTATTGATTTGAGATGTCATGAAACACCCCAACCCGACCACGAGCCTTGACCGGATCTGGTATGTTCCCGGTGTAAACCATTTCAAATTCTTTTGTTACTTAGGAAAACTTGTGTGTTTTGAGAGAAAGGTTGTTTTAGGTTGGGCTTGAGTTGATAACAAGTTTATTTCATTATTAAAATCTTTTACTTTAGGTGACAAAACGTTTAGGCTTTGTTTTAAAATAAATTTACTTAATCTTTTAATAAATAAAAGTTTGTAAGCTTAATAAATAAAAGCAAAGTAAAGTAGTTCTACTATGGCCTTATTACATCAAATAATTCCCAAAAAAATAAATTCAAAGTACTTAATGAAATAAAAATCCAAATTAAATAAATTCCTTGCTATGCATGGCCACCTTTAAGCTCCTGCCGACCCGGTCCATTACTGATCGTTACCTGAAAAAGGTTCCCACAATGGGGTGAGTCAAACAGACTCAATGTGTAACCAACACTAAAATTTAACAGTTTAGGCATATGTTCACGTATTACATGCATATTCATATAACAGATAGGAAATAATGATGCAACAGAACCCAAACCTATATGCCATCCGCTACACATCACCCGTACCATCTTGCACACCGTGGGGACTACTAAGTCAACCTCCATCACTACACACCGTCAAGGCGATATTTGCGATCGATGTGCTCATCGCCTATAAAATTCGTGGTCATAGGTCACCACATTCAAATATCGTGGTCTTAGGTCACCACATTCAGATATCGTGGTCTTAGGTCACCACATTCAGATATCGTGGTCTTAGGTCACCCCATTCACTTCCCCTTTTCATATAACCCATATGCCCCAGAACATATATATCATGCATTAACATGCCAAATTCTTATTTCACATTCTTATAATGTCATATGTGTGTCGCATGAGATATTTAACATAACCCTAGTAGGAGTAGGAAACGTGCCTGAATACTTTGTACCATAGCATGGTACTTTAGCCATATTCACATTCTTATAAACATGCATGTATTAATTATTGCCATAAATCTTATTAAAAAGTAGTGTGGGAATACACACGATTAAACAACAAATTCTTTGAAATCCGAAAAGCTTGATCTAATGCCTTAATTCTTAAATCTCTACATTTAATCAATCATTTAATACTTAGCAAAGAGCCATTCGGCCGTAAAACCAAATCCCAGTAGGATTAGTACACTTAAATCCTTACCTTCTTGCCGATTGATGTCTAATCAAATCAGAAAACTTTGTGTCCTTCTTTCTTGAAATCGGCAATCACTAGATTACTTGAATAGATTAGTTTCACTTTTAAATATTAATGAAACACATCTATTTACTCAACATGGCCTTGGCGAATGCTATAGATACTTGTGGATTTTAAATCCGAAACTCCTTTGAATAACTAGGGAACCGTGGCCTATGGTGTACCTTCGGAAAAGAATTTCTCCTTCCTTGTAGTCGACACTTAGTAAATCCGAAAGATCTCTTCAAAGTTTCGGCAACAAGATATTAATGGGGTTAGTCCTAGATTTGACAAATCTTAAAAGAAAAGAATGGCCGAATGAGATCTTACCCTTACTTTAGAGATCGGCAATCCTTGCTTGAACCTTTAGCAATATTCGGCTATGTAGGCTAGAAGGATCTTGATTTCGGCTTTTGATTGGTATAAAGAAATCGACTAATGATGGTATCTTGAGGAGTTTATGGATTAGTTTTAATAGAGATCACAAAAGCTATGAAGAATTCGCTAGGCTTACTTTAGTTTTCGACTTTGGCTAACAAAAGAAGAAGAAGAGATGCTCTAGGAAATTGACGAGAGAGAAGAGTTGAAAGAAGATATGATGAATGGCTCTCTTTTCCTCTAGTAGCCAAATTACTAACTTAAAATCCTTTACTTGGCCATCACTTCTATTTTGATAACTTTATCACTTTAATTATCACCCATTCAATTTAATAAAACTTAATCAATATTTATCTCTTATCTCTTAAACAATAATTATCCATCATTGATCCACCTATTTAGCTGAATTTTAAAGAGAATTAAACTCTTCCCAAGTGCCTTGGTGCCGTCCAACTCCTTACTCCTTGACAAAATAAAACTCTTTATTTGCTTCCCACGTGACTCAAACCTAGGCCCATTTGCATAGCTTGTGGCGTCACTTACCTGGGCCTTAAGTGGTACCTCCTAGCCACTACTCCAAGCCCGTTCTTGTGTTAAATTCCCTCTACTAATTTTCTTAAGGCCACCTTGTTTTAGTTTTCTCTTTTAAACTTAACATTTCTAAATCATTTCCTTACATTTCCAAGTTTCCAAAAATGTTCACTTTCCTCTTATAAACTTAACATTTCTAAGACATTTCCTTACATTTCCAAGTTTCCAAAAATGGTCACTTTCCTCTTTTAAACTTAACATTTCTAAAACATTTCCTTACATTTCCAAGTTTCCAAAAATGGTCACTTTCCTCTTTTAAACTTAACATTTCCAAGTTTCCAAAAATGTTCACCATACATTCATAACACATAAGACATGCCATTTCGTATAATTAAATCAAAAATGCATAGGCCCATTTTCAGGATATTACAGTTCTACCCTCCTTAAAAATAATTTCATCCTCGAAATTACTTACTATCGAATAATTGAACATCTTAACTCACCGCGTTACGCTTATGCTGCGCACTCTGATCTTAATAGAGCCATCACCCTTCCTAGGCACAATTTTTTTTAAGTTCACGTTCCCGAGAACTCATTTCTAACATCCCGATTTAATCTGATTAAAAAGTTTTATGCATTAGTACTTTGTTCCTTTGTTTAAGCATGAGCAGTTTTATGGAAAGGAGTTTAATAGTGGTTCTTTCGATCAAACAAAGTCTCAGTTCAAGTTCACTATTCTAATTCAGAGATTCACATTCACATTCATATTCATCCATCTCGAAAGAGACACATTCATTCACAACATTCACTTCACTACTTTGGGCATTCTTGATCACCCCCAAGGGTAATTTCGTCATTTTTCCTATAAGGTATTTTGTTAATAAATCGGGGTCACTTCGAAAATAATCTTTATAAATCAAAAGTATTTCAAAATTTACAAAAACTCGAGGTTATCTTGAAAATTTGTTTTCCAAATCAGCGGTGTTGCAGAAATTTTAGAAATCGGGGTTATTCGATAATTTTAGAAGTTAGGGCATTTCGTAAATTCTCCAAATCGGGTATCTTGATATTTGTAAAACAAAAGTTTTGGTATTTTTGTAAAGTAGAAACATTTTAGCAAAAGTCGAGGGTATTTTTGAAAATCTTAAAAACTAAGGGTATTTTATTAATTTACAACACAGGGGCATTTTAGTAATTTTCCCAAATCAAAGTACCTTGAATTTTTAAGTAAAATAGAGTTTTGGACACTTTTGCAAAATAGAAATTTTACTAAAATCGATGGTAATATGGTAATTTTAGAAACCAAGGGCATTTTGTAATTTCTGACCGAGGTATTTTAGTAATTTTGGCAAACTAAATTTTTTTCGAGAAATTTTCAAAATAGATTTTGTTTGCAAATCGAAGGGTTAATATAAGGAATTTAAAAACTAAGGTTTTATTAAAAATATGGCTAGTCCCTTTGGGTTTTAATCATTGGTTTAGATGACTAAGTCCTCTTCGTTAGGGTGAGCAGTTACTACGCACTGGTAGGATTCGAGTAAAGAGGAGGTGAGTTGCTAGGACCGCTTAAATACCAAGCTCTTCTGAATCCACTCCTAGACATGCGCTAACATGATTACCACACCTAGCTCGGTGACTTAATCACGAGGTTTGTCTAATGGTCCTTAAGTCTTATGTACTTGTGTTTTTAGTAGACTAGTCCTAGGGTTCAGCGGATCCTAGTTCACTAATCTCGTTGCCATGAAAGCCCATACATTTCACATATTCAAATCACTTGAAGTCAGAAGTACTTACCTGGTGGATTGCGGGTCGGAGACTTAGGTGCCATGCCCGAAAACCTGAAAATTTTTCAGAAAATTCCTTTTGGGCTAGATTTTGAAAATGTTTTGGCCTTAAACCACAGGCCAAGTGTTTAAAACTGAGCTCTGATACCAAATTGAAACACCCCAAACCCGGCCCACGAGCCTTGACCGGATCTGGTATGTTCCCCGGTGTAAACCGTTTCAAATTCTTTTGTTACTTAGGAAAAACTTGTGTGTTTTGAGAGAAAGGTTGTTTTGGGTTGGGCTTGAGTTGATAACAAGTTTATTTCATTATTAAAATCTTTTACTTTAGGCGACAAAAGCGTTTAGGCTTTGTTTTAAAATAAATTTACTTAATCTTTTAATAAATAAAAGTTTGTAAGCTTAATAAATAAAAGCAAAGTAAAGTAGTTCTACTATGGCCTTATTACATCAAATAATTCCCAAAAAAAATAAATTCAAAGTACTTAATGAAATAAAATCCAAATTAAATAAATTCCTTGCTATGCATGGCCACCTTTAAGCTCACATAAACCAGGTCCATTCTTGATCGTTACACGAAAAAGGTTCCCAGCACGGGTGAGTCAAAGCAGACTCAATGTGTAACCAACACTAAAATTTAACAGTTTAGGCATATGTTCACATATTACATGCATATTCATATAACAGATAGAAATAATGATGCAACAGAACCCAAACCTATATGCCATCCGCTACACATCACCGTACCATCACTTAACCGTGGGACTACTTAGTCAACCCTCCATCCGCTACATACCATCAAGGCGTCATTGCGGTCGATGTGCTCATTGCCCTTATAAAATTCGTGGTCTTAGGTCACCACATTCAAATATCGTGGTCTTAGGTCACCACATTCGGATATCGTGGTCTTAGGTCACCACATTCGGATATCGTGGTCTTAGGTCACCACATTCACTTCCCTTTTCATATAACCCATATGCCCCATATCATACATATCATGCATTAACATGCCAAATTCTTATTTCACATTCTTATAATGTCATATATGTGTAAATATGAGATATTTAACATAATCCTAGTAGGAGTAGGAAGCGTGCTGAGTACTTTGTACCATAGCATGGTACTTTAGCCATATTCACATTCTTATAAACATGCACACATTAATTATTGCCATAAATCTTATTAAAAAGTAGTGTGGGTACACACCTTTTTTGATTCGCTTAACAAATTCACTAAAATCCCGAAAAGCTTGATCTAATGCCTTAATTCTTAAATCTCTATATTTAATCAATCATTTAACACTTAGTAAAGAGCCATTCGGCCATAAAACCAAATCCCGAAGAGGATTAGTACACTTAAATCCTTACCTTTGCCGATTGATGTCTAATCAAATGCGAAAACTTTGTATCCTTCTTTCTTGAAATCGACAATCACTAGATTACTTGAATAGATTAGTTTCGACTTTTAAATATTAATGAAACACATCTATTTACTCAACATGGCCTTGGTAGAATACTATAGATACTTACCTTGTGGATTTTAAATCCCAAAACTCCTTTGAATAACTAGGAACATGCGGCCTATGGTGTACCTTCTGGAAAAGAATTTCTCCTTCATTGTAGTCGACACTTAGTAAATCCCAAAAGATCTCTTCAAATTTTCAGCAATAAGATATTAATGGGGTTAGTCCTAGATTTCGGCAAATCTTAAAAGAAAAAGGATGAAACTGAATGAGATCTTACCCTTACTTTAGAGATCGGCAATCCTTGCTTGAACCTTTAGCAATATTCGGCTATGTAGGCTAGAAAGATCTTGATTTCTGCTTTTGATTGGTATAAAGAAATCGCTAATGATGGTATCTTGAGGAGTTTATGGATTCGGTTTTAATGGAGATCACAAAAGCTATGAAGAATTTGGCTAGGCTTACTTTAGTTTTCGGCTTTGGCTAACAAAAGAAGAAGAAGATATGCTCTAGGAAATTAGGCGAGAGAGAAGAGTTGAAAGAAGATATGATGAATGGCTCTCTTTTCCTCTAGTAGTAAAATTACTAACTTAAAATCCTTTACTTGGCCATCACTCCTATTTTGATAACTTTATCACTTTAATTATCACCCATTCAATTTAATAAAACTTAATCCAATATTTATCTCTTATCTCTTAAACAATAATTATCCATCATTGATCCACCTATTTAGCCAAATTTTAAAGAGAATTAAACTCTTCCCCAAGTGCCTTGGTGCCGTCCAACTTCCTTGCTCCTTGCAGTAAAATAAAACTCTTTTATTTGCTTTCCACGTGACTCGAACCTAGGCCGATTTGCATAGCTTGTGGCGTCACTTACCTGGGCCTTAAGTGGTACCTCCTAGCCACTACTCCAAGCCCGTTCTTGTGTTAAATTCCCTCTACTAATTTTCTTAAGGCCACCTTGTTTTAGTTTCCTCTTTTAAACTTAACATTTCTAAAACATTTCCTTACATTTCCAAGTTTCCAAAAATGTTCACTTTCCTCTTTTAAACTTAACATTTCTAAAACATTTCCTTACATTTCCAAGTTTCCAAAAATGGTCAATTTCCTCTTTTAAACTTAACATTTCTAAAACATTTCCTTACATTCCAAGTTTCCAAAATTGGTCAGTTTCCTCTTTTAAACTTAACATTTCCAAGTTTCCAAAAATGTTCACCATACATTCATAACACATAAGACATGCCATTTCGTATAATTAAATCAAAAATGCATAGGCCCATTTTCAGGATATTACATGTCGAGCGGCAAGATCATCGAATTAAATCTAGTGATTTAAGCGGGTTTCCTACAATAATATCCTCGATCTTTGTTGGAAAGTATGTGAGAAAAGGTGCAAGCTTATTTGGCTTATGTCTTGGATAATAAAGTGTCGAAAAGCATATTGAATCTATCTGGGTTGTGTGTGAATACCGGATGTGTTTCTGAAGAACTACCGGAGTTTACCACCCGTCGAGAGATTGAGTTCAGCATTGAATTAGCACGAGAACGACTCAATCTCGATGGCTCCGTATCGGATGGCACCTCTTGAGTTAAAAGAGTTGAAAGCACGTTGCAAGAATTAACGGATAGGGGCTTTGCACGACCGAAGTTTCTCTCCTTGGGTGCACCAGTTCTTTTGTGAAAAGAAAGATGGAGCGATCTGAATGTGTATTGATTATTGACAATGAATAAGGTAACTATAAAGAATAAGTACCCATTACCTCGGATTGATGATTTGTTTGATTAGTTGAAAGGGCTTTAGTATTTTTGAAGATAGATTTGAGATCGGGCTATTATCGATTCTTGAGTCAAAGATGCGGATGTGCCAAAATTGCATTCCAGACGAGGTATGGACATTTTGAATTTCTGGTTATGCCTTTTGGACTCACTAATGCACCTACTATTTTTATGGACCTAATGAATCAGGTCTTCAGGCAATTTTTAGATCGGTTTGTAGTAGTGTTTATTGATGATATACTAATCTACTCTAAAGATGAAACCGAGCATGCCGAGCATTTGAGATTAGTGTTACAAACTTTGCGAGATCAATAGTTGTATGCAAAGTTTAGTAAGTGTGAGTTCTGGATGAATGAAGTCAGTTTCTTGGGTCATGTTGTTTCAGCATCGGGTATTTGTGTTGACCCGAGCAAAATATCTGCTAATATTGATTGGAAACCACCAAAGAATGTTTCTGAAATCTGAAGCTTTCTGGGACTTGCGGGTTACTATCGATGATTTGTGAAAGGTTTTTCTATGATAGCTACCCCGTTGACAAAGTTATTGCAGAAAGATGTCAGGTTCGAGTGGTCAGAAAAGTGTCAGAAAAGCTTTGATCAGCTGAAAGCCCTTTTGACCGAAGCTCTAGTGTTATTTCAGCCTGAATTGGGTAAAGAATTTGTTGTTTATTCTGATACTTCTTTAAATGGTTTGGGCTGTGTTTTGATGCAGGAAGGCAAAGTTGTAGCCTACGCTTCAAGACAATTGAAGCCGCATGAAAGAAATTACCCGACTCATGATTTAGAACTTGCAGCTATTGTGTTCGCATTGAAAATTTGGCGTCATTATTTATACGGTGAGAAATGTCATATTTACTCGGATCACAAAAGTCTTAAATATTTGATGACTCAGAAAGAGTTGAACTTGAGACAACGCAGATGGTTAGAACTATTGAAAGACTATGAGTTAGTGATTGACTACCATCCGGAAAGCTAACGTTGTTGCGGATGCATTAAGTCGAAAATCATTGCTTGCTCTTCGTGCATTGAACACAGATGGTTATGTCGGTGATAGTTCGATCATAGCCGAGTTAAAAGCAAGACCGATGTTTATTCACAAATTTGTGATGCACAAAAGTTGAAAAAGATATGGTATTAAGCGGGTTCGATGTGAAAATAATGCGAGTCAAAATTTTGAATTGATGAAAATGACCGCTTGAAATACAAAGGCTGAATGAATGTACCTGGGGATGTGGATTTGATTCGGATGTTATTGAAAGAAGCTCATAATAGTCGGATGTCGATACATTGGGTATACGAAAATGTATAATGACTTGAAGCGATTCTCTTGGTGGCACGGTATGAAACGAGATATATCGAATTTGTTTCAAAGTGCTTAATTTGTCGACAAGTAAAAGCCGAGCATCAAGTGCCTTCAGGTTGCTTGACCAATCATGATACCGAATGGAAATGGGATAGAATTACAATGGATTTTGTATCAAGTCTCCCTATGACATCGAGTAAGAAAGATGCTATCTGGGTTATAGTTGATAGACTGACTAAATCAGCTCACTTTGTGCCGATTAAATGCAGACTATTCACTCGATAAACTAGCTGAATTGTATATATCACAGATTGTGAGATTGCATGGTGTACTGAGTTCCATTATTTCAGACAGAGACTTGAGATTCACATCGCGGTTTTGGAAGAAGTTGCAAGATGCTTTAGGTACTAAACTTCATTTTAGTCTGACCTTTCATCTACGTAGCAGACGGTCAATCCGAGAGAACTATTCGAGATACTTGAGGATATGTTGAGATGTTGCATTCTCGAGTTTGAAGGTACGTGGAATGATACTTACCTCGATTGAATTTGCTTATAATAATAGCTTTCAATCTAGTATCAAAATGGCGCCTACTGAAGCTTTGTCGATCGCAAATGTCGTACACCGTTGTATTGGGTGAGCTCGGTGAAAACAAAATACATGGGGTTGATTTGATCAAGAAGCCCGAACAAAAAGTGGTTGTGATCGGAGATACTTTGAAAGTCCTCGGATCGACAAAAGTCTTATGCTGATTTAAAATGTAAAGATGTTGAATTTCAAGTCGGGGATCGAGTATTCTTGAAAGTTTCTCCGTGGAAGAAAGTACTCCGATTTGGTCGGAAAGGCAAACTTAGTCCGAGATTCATCGGACCTTATGAAATCACTGAACATATTGGGCCTGTTGCTTATAGATTAAAGTTGCCCTCTGAGTTAGAAAAGATACATGATGTATTTCATGTTTCAATGCTTCGTAAGTATAGATTAGATCTGTCACATGTGATCACACCGTCAGAAATTGAAATCTAACCCGATTTGACATATGAGGAAGAACCGATCTGTATTTTAGCTCGAGAAATAAAAGAATTAAGAAACAAAAGGATTCCATTAGTGAAGGTACTGTGGAATCGGCACGGAGTTGAAGAGGCTACGTGGGAGCCTGAGGACTCAATGAGGCAACAATATCCATCGTTGTTTAACTTGGTAGAATTTTGAGGGACGAAAATCCTTAAGGGGGGAGAGTTGTAACAGATCGAATTTGACCCTAATCGGAATGGTGGTTTTGAGACCACGAATCCGAGTCCAAGAAATATTCTAGTATTATATTTTGTGTTTATTATATGTGAGTTAATGTATGTGAAAGTCTCGTAGAGAAATTTTATCGTTTGTGTGTTTAATTTAGAAAAAGGACTTAATCGCGTAAAAAGTAAAAGTAGCAAACTATAGTGTAAAGTGCTAGAATGATGATGGCTTTTTAAAGTGGGGTATTAAAAGAGTAAATAGACCAATTTTAGATGTAGTGGGTGGCATATGTCTAATCTACCCTTAAGTTATATGTTATGAAATTTTATGACATAAGGTTAAATAAGTAATTATTTAAATAACATGTTATATGTTAAAATAACATAAAAAAAAACAAGCCATCATCTTTATGTTCTTTCATAGCCGAATGTAGCTAAGAAAAAGGGGTTGAAGAAGCTTTGAAATTTCGGCAACTATTTGGTTCAATAGATCAAGAGCAAAGAAAAACGGAATTGGATCGGGGAAAGATGAAAGTTCTCGAATAGCCGGTTTAAGTTGTTCATCGACAGTCGAGGTAAGTCCTTAAGCTGAAATATGTTAAAGTATTATTTACGAATCTGTTAAATGATAATGTTCGATAAATTTGAAGGTAAATTGTTGTGATAGCCGAATGTATATGGTTAAATTGGCTTGAATGCATAAGTTGACAATATTATATGAATATGTATCTTTGATGTATTAATTGGGAAAAATGTGAAGTATGTGATTGGTTTATGAATTATTTCGGCTTATTGCCTAGCAGGCATTGTGCCGGTGATATATTCGGGCTTCGTGCCTAGCAGGCTTAGTGCCGGTGACATATTCGGGCTTCGTGCCTAGCAGGCTTAGTGCCGGTGACATATTCAGGCTTAGTGCCTAGCAGGCTTAGTGCTGGTGACATATTCAGGCTTAGTGCCTAGCAAGCTTAGTGCCGGTGACATATTCGGGCTTCGTGCCTAGCAGGCTTAATGCCAGTGAATTGCTATAAATGGAAAATTTGAGAATCAAACAAGGTAAGTTAGATATAATGCTTTGTGTTAAAAGCTCGGGTAAGAGTTAGCCTACTATGTTTGTAAGGAATGAAGTGAGCAAATTTCTTATCGTTTTGATTAAATACGATGTGCTGAAATGGACAATTCCACAAGTACTTTATTTTATAATGTTGAACCTATCATTAATGTGTATGTACATTGCTTATATGTGAAGTTGATAAAGTATATGTTCATGATGACATAGTGATAATAATTAATTCAAATGTGACACTAGTATTATTAAGTGTATTATATATATATAGAAATATTTATGTACAATATTGTAGCTTGAAGATTAAAATGTTTACATGTATGTTCATTACAATTATATGTGCTTAAGACTTACTAAGCCGTTGAGCTTACTTTGTGTGTTTTCGTTGTTCGTTTTATAGATTTTGGTCAAGCTACAGGCTCGAAGGATCGTTGGTGAAGTCAACCACACTATCATCTCTTTTTGGTACTATCCAGTTAGTTGATTTTGAATTTAAGGCATGTATAGGCTAGATCAACGTTTGAATGATTTTCTAACATCTATATATATATATATAGCCATGCGAAAATGGCTTGATTTTTATGCTTGAGTTCTATTATGTCTAATCATGGTTTAAGCTCATTTTGGTAAATATGCTATATGACGTACATGAATGGTATTTTTGATTATACAATGTGATTTTTATTCATATATGTGATTGATGATTTATGATTTTGACTTAGACTATAAGGTAGATGATTAATGCTTGATGAATTATGACAAGTGGCATATAAATTGATTAAGTAATGTTTATGTTATATGTTCATGTAATTGATTCGGTTATTTGTGAGATAATTAGTAGGTTGTTCAATGTATGAGTATATTCAGCTATACTTAATTATAAACATATATATATACATGTGCTTATGATATGTTCTCTCATGGGATAGCTATTGAGGTTATGAAAGTATTGTATAGACATGATCATAGTATGCGAATTAGGCATGTATGGTTTAATATGAATGTTCAAAAATGACTCAAATGGATATGGTCATATATACATAAAATATGTAATAAGAAAAGATCTATATTTGGTTTAGTCTTAAAGTCACTTTATGTGTATTATATAGGAATAAGTGTATATGTCTTGTATACCGTGTATGTGTAAGTAAAATGTTAGTAAACTAGGTATATTATGAACCTATTTATTGGGACCGAATATGGTGGTTGGTATAATAGTCATATGGATGTGAATTAACGATTAATTTGATGGTTACTTTAGTATATAGTAAATGGTTAATGATGGGCATGATTGTGGTTAAAATTTGGTTGGTGTTTTGGTTATGCATTTGTAATTTGAGTATGGTAAGTTGGTATGTGAATTGAGTGTACTTTTAGTTATGATTTGTGCATCAAAATGGTTTAAATTAATATAGTCATATGCGAATGGTCTTATAATTAGGAGCGAGGTATGTTTAATCTTAAATGATAATTGTTTACGTGTAGTGCATGTAAATGTATAACTTTTTCCGTGTGGATGTTTTAACTTAAAATAATGTACCAATCATGTTTACTCATATTGACTGATATCAATGTTGCATATGTAAGAGGTATTTAAGTTGTGTAATATGGCTCATATAGTTTTGAAATCAGCATGTGCTGAGTTAAGAAATGGTACATCGATATTTGACAGATGAAATAGATATATTAGTTATATGAAATGTATTAATATATGTTTGCATGTTTTAATGTATGCATATAATTTGTAGAGTAATAAGTAAATGCAAACTTTGATTATTGAATGTTATATGAGAAGTATTTTATATATATATATAATTTAATGGTGAAGTTTTTAAAACATGTGAATTATGACTGTTCTAAGATGTGCTTTGGTCGGTAATGCCTCGTAACCCAAGTCCAGCGACGGATATGGGTTAGGGGTGTTACAAGATCTCTACTTCTTTATATTTCTTATGCCTATAAATAGAAACTCCGATGAAGCATTGCAATCATTCTAGATTGATCAATAAAATACGCTCTCTCTTTGCTCTCTCATTACATTTATTCTTTACCTTACATGTATTTATTTTATAATAGAAATAATATTGTTTATTTCAATTGTTGAATATAATTAAGCTATATTAACTTATTTAATACTTTATATATTTTATAATAAAAATTATAAATATATAATAAATATATATATTTTACTTACCTTATGATCATGTGTCAGAGTCTTAAAAATTTATATAATGAATGATCTAGCCTAAAAACTAACTGTGACAATGACTTGAGGCAAGCGCACCTATCGAACAATAGTATAGTTTAGTGGCAAGACCGGATTGTCAAACCCAAAGGAACCAAAAGTACTAATACTAACTTTCTTTTTATTATTTAACCTAATAATTGGAGGAATTGTTGTTTAACCTAAAATTAACTAACTACTATGCTAAAGATGCTAAGACATAGAGAAGGAATCGGGGAAAATAATTGAGGGAAAACCAATTGATTAAGACAATACCCGAGGAAGAATCCACCTAGACTTCACTTGTTATCTAACTTTGAACCAGACGATTTATTCACTTGACTTGATCCGTAGGATTCCCTAATTTATATTAATCTCTCTCGAGGCTACTAACGTCTAACCCTAGGTTGATTAATTGAAATCTCTTTCTAATTAAAACCCCTAGAATTGCATTAACTTGATCTATGGACTTCCATATTAGGTTTGACCCTAATCCGGCAGATTTTTGTCATCCTATCTCTAGGGTTGCGATTAACTCCACTTAATTATGCTAGATCTACTCTTAGACAGGGTTTATTCCTACTCTGCCTAAGAGCATAAATGCTTGAATCAATATCCTAAAATATCAAAACAAGAATTAAGAACACATAGTTAAGAACAAATGAAGTACTTATCATACAGCTCAGAAAATAATAACAAGATCCGTATTAGGTTTCATCCCCCTTAGGTATTTAAAGGGGTTTAGTTTATAATCATAAAAGAATACATCTCAGAAGAGAATATAAAATAAAAAATAAAGAAAACCCTAAAACCCCTGAAGGAATTGAAGGAGAGATCCTCAGTCTAGAGTATGATTTTGGCTTCTTGAGATGAATCAACAGGCTTTCTTCTAGTGAATCCCACAATTCAACCCCTCTGGCTTGGCTCTTTGGCCTAGCTGAACGCCCCCTTAAAGGTTGGCCTTTAGGGTGTTTATGTAGGCTTTTGGAATGTCTTTCTTTGCCTCTAAGTTCCTTAATCCGAATGAAACTCTTCTTTGCTACGACAGGGACACGCCCGTGTACCACGCTCGTGTACCACGCCCGTGTAATTCGAGTTATAGGCCATGGCCGATCCTGCTAAAGAGGCACGGCTGTGTGACTCGAGGTCCAGGCCGTGTGGATTTCATACTTTGGCCCATTTTTTCCGTTTTCGACCCGTTTCTCATTCTTTTCATCCTCCGGTGCTCTCTTGAGTATAAAACATGAAAACAAAGGATTAGGAGCACCTATTTCCATAATTAAAGGGATAAATCATCCAAAAGTATGCTAAATGTGGAATTAAAATATGTGTATATTGTTGTTTATCAAATGCCCCTACACTTAAGCTTTTGCTTGTCCTCAAGCAAAATTCTCAACTCACAATTAAAACGAACTTCCTCAATTCATAATATTCATCGCTAATGTTTCATCAGAATTCATAGATAATTCATATATGGATAATTTAACTCAAAGAGTCCTAAAGATTCAAACAATCAAAGTCACAAGTTTGTAGCACAAAAAATATAGGTGTTTCCCTTTATCTAAATAATTACCTTTAATTCAAAATTGACAAGAGTTGATATCCTCACTAAAGATTCACTCAAATCACTCAAGGTGTTTAAGGTTCAAAATTAAGCTCTCAAAAGTCAAACATGAAAAGTTAATGTAACATCCTGATAATTAGGGGCTATGCATTTTACTTAATTGAATGATGTTGCATGCTTAATTGTTATTAAGTGTAAATTTGGAAGTTGTTTGAGCTTCATTAATTAAGTGAATGCTTAGTTAAACTTTTAAATTCTATTAATGAAGAGAGAGCTAAACAAGCTAGGCCTTAAGAATTAATGACAAGGAATTTCAAGCATAAGTTAAGTAATTGGCAAAGTGGTTAAGATGCATGGATGTGTGCTTGAGGTGTAAGGTTCGAATCTCCTAGTTAGCATTAGGGAGGATTTTAAATTTTTTTGTTTTCTTCCTTATAAGTGTCGGCCAAGAATATTCTAGAGTGGATGAGAATTTATTTAATTTTGGCTATTTGACCATGAGAAAAAGGAAGTTAGGAACTTATGGCATGGGATCATAAGTTGGTGATAAGATGAAGGGGACAAAGGCATGATATTTGGCTATGTTTTGGGGATGTGTTCATGGTCATTTGACCATGAACCTAGACGGCATGGAGGCTAAAGGGAGTGGTTTATTTTTTTGATAGCAAATGAAGAGTGGATAGGGAAGAAACAAGGAGAAAAAAAGGGATAACATTGATTTGGCCGAATTTGTGCTTTGCCATTAGGGGGGAAGTTGGCCAAAAGTTTTGCATACTCTTTAGTCCATCTTTTCTCATTTTCTCCAAAAGTTCTCTCCTAGCCGAAATTGACATTGAGTTTAGGTAAAAATCTTCTCTTTGTTTTAGCTTTCTTTTGACCAATTTTTCTCCAAAAACTTCTACTTTGGCCGAATGTACCTTAGGCACTTTGGTACACTTTTGCTTTTGATTTAGTCCTCAATTGTATTTGAACCAAATACAATTTTCGTTCTCCTCTCTTTCTTTTTGAAACCGAAACTATAAAGTTCAAAGAACCAAATTCTTCATTTCTCTCCTTTAGCCGAATGCATCTAAGCCTCAAAACTAATCTCCCTTCTCTTTGATCATTTCCTCTTTTCTTTTCTTTTCTTTTATTTCTCTCTTCTTTTCTCTCATTCAAAACCACATAGAAACAAGAAACATTTTGTTACCTCCTTGGCCGAATGTACAAAGATTCCTAAACATTTCTTTTCTTTTGAGAAATCACCATCATCATCTTCTTCTTCTCTTTCTCTTTTCTTCCTTCTCTTTCCTTCTCCTTTCATTCTCTTTCTTCTTTCCCTTCAAAACCGAAACCATCATATTGAAATCACCATTTCTATTCTCTTTTTGTTAAGGCCGAATCATCATATTCTTTTCTTCTTATTCAAAGCCGAACCTCCAAGTGATCAAAGTAAGATTTTATCAATTATTTTTATCTTTTCTTTTACTTTAGCAAACTTAAAATCATAATCTTTTATTTCTCTCCTAGGCCGAATCTTTTGAAAAGATTTTTTTTCAAAGATCTTGTTGAGGACAACCTTTAAGTAACCATTCGAAATCATCAAGGTAAGGTTATTAATTTAGATCACATCAATTTCCTTAGATGGATCACTAATCTATGTTACTTTTAGGGACGATTTAAGATCATCAAAATAGGTAAGAAAAGAGCCGTTCGGAGTATTTGGAAGAAGGGAGGTATTCCTTTACCATTGAACTACAAACGAGGAGCAGTATCGGGGGTTAGAGATTTTCCACCGGGTTGTGGACCCTCTGCTAACGAGGATCGGTTATTCAAGTAGTCGTACAACCGAACCACTTTACGTTGGTGGAATATCGGTGGTTTTGATCCATCTAGTGGAGAAAACCACAAATAACTGTCATTCGTGAATCCAGGGTAAGGATTTATATCCATCGTCTATAAGTATAGTTTTGTTAACAATAGTTTATACTAACAAAGTGTATTAATCAATTAGGTGTGGACGAGCAAGAGGGTATTGTTCTCACATTACTAGGTGTGTAATCATACATTAAAATTTCCATAGATTTATATTGTTAAAAGTGATTATATGATAGTATGTTTTGTTTGTGGATACCAATCATTGGTATACAAAATTGAGTATGTTACCCAATATTTCGTTTATTTTTGCTATATGCATCAATATGAAATAAGCATGACTATATTATGATTTGTGGGTAAATAGCATGAAAATCGATTTGATATGTATGTGCATGGGCATATGGGTATGTTTAATAAAGGAGGAAGTATTCGGTGGTTTTACCACAATTCGTGACTTGGTCACATATGTGAAATTGGTGACTTGGTCACATATTTGACTCGGTGGCCGGTCACATATCCGACTCGGTGGCCGGTCACATATTTGACTCGGTGACTTCGGTCACATATTTGGCTCCGGTGACTTGGTCACGTATTTGAAATTTGGACTTGATCGGTGACTTGATCACATCTGTTTTGGTGGCTTTGCCACAATAAGGCGATGTGCATGTTGATGCAAGAAGCGCCTTCGATGGTGTGTAGCGGATGGAGGGTCGATTTAGTAATCCCACGGTGTGTTGGTTGGTGCGGGTGTGTAGCGGATGGATATTTAGGTTGGTGGGCTTGCATTTCATTTCATATACATAACTATGTAATATTGTATGATTATTACTTGATCTGTTATGAAATGGGCCTTTGGGCTAAATATGAATTAAATGGGCCTTTGGACTAAATATGAGCTAAATGGGCCTTTGGGCTAAATATTTGATTAAATGGGCCTATGGCCATATGTGAAATTTTGGGCTTTAAAGCATATGATAAAATGGGCTTTTTAGTGTATCGTTATACATTGAGTTTTGACTCACCCATTTTTATGGGATAACTTTTCAGATAACTCGTAGTGCGATGGATCGGGGTAGCAAGGATTTCGAGGTGGCCAGTGCTCGTATCAAGTATTGTGGAGATTTTCCAACTTAAACTCTTTAAGTTAAATTTTATTACTTAGACTTTATTATGGATTTGCCAATTTTATGTAATAAGGCCATTATAAATTATCTTTCATTTCGTGTTTGGATTTACTTTTATTTTGATATGAACAAATATCTATTAAATAACTAAATTGGTTTTCGATAATTATTTAAAAGGTTTTTGTCTCTAATATATAAATGTTTTCAAGGAAATTTTCTTAAGTTTGGTTTCCTTTTGATTTTATTAATTCCTCCTAAAAATAATGTTTTAAAAGACAAAATTTCTTTACAATGGAATTCCGCTAAAGTTTTACTCGAGGAACATACCAAATCCGGTTAGGCTTTTTGGGCCGGGTTTGGGGTGTTTCAGTTAATCCCATAGGCTTGCCTGAAAATCAAATCTCCATCACTATAAAATGGGATGATACACAAATCAAAAGGTTTTTAAAAGGGTTGTAATGGGGTTTAGGTTAAAGGTGTGGATAAAGGCTAAATTAAAAGGGTTAGAATAGAGATTAAATTGACAATTTACCTAACTAGAAAAATGAACTAATCCTGAATAATTACATAAATTGAAAACTTGAAATACTAATAATACGAGCTTCTTCTTCATGATGTTGAATTTAAATGTATAAGCTCACTTTAATCAACCGAACTAATAATGAATATACTTCAATTTTTTAAGAACAAATCAATAAATACATAATATAAGATGAATTACTGAAATAAAATAATTAGGCAACTGATCAAATCAAGTCTTGATAGATAGGTAGTAAAAAAATGGAGATAACAAATACACCATGGGTTTTGGGTTAATATTAGTGGGTGAATCAACAAAAAGAGTTGTTAGGATCAAAGGGGTTCACTAGGTGTTAATTGTGAGGGTAGACTTTTAGTGGAGTAAGTGGGTTAAATCCTAGGTGCCCTTGTCATCTCTGTATATCAAATCAAATATGTGGTCTCGACTTGTATAATCAAAGCAAGTTCTAGAATAACAAATCAATGTTGACACACTCATAATCAATAAAGTGAGCACGAAAAGAATGTATGCCCTAAAAGGTCCAAAATCTCACAAAATTATGGGTTTTGATAAAACCTTGTAACTTTTAAACTTCAAGGTAATAATTAGATTCACGAGACAACCTAACAAAATTTTAATTTTTGAAAATAGACTCATCATGCTTGATTCTCTAGTATTTTAAAGTTTAAATCATCATCAGATATTTATCAATGACTTAATCCGAAAGATATAAAAAAATCATAAATCAATAGGGATTTCATTCTAATTACTGATATGAGAAAATTACTTAAGACAAGATATCATTCAGGGATTTGAGAATAATGCAAAAAGTTAGGAACTTTTCTAAATAAAATTTCACCCCCTACACTTAAGATGTACATTGCCTTCAATGCACAAAGATAGATAGTAATCATATATTAAGAAAATTAAAAGAGAGGGAGAGAAGTGAAACTTCCTGAATATTTGGATGGATTCCTTGAGTTGGAGGTGAAAGATAAGTTAGAGGGGGCGCCTCTAATTCCTATGCTAGATGAAGAAATTGGGAATCTCGTGAAGAGTTAGTCAGGAAATAATAAGAATAAATCTAAATATACTAATTATATATTTAAAGAAAAGAAAAATAAAAAGAAAGAGTGTAAAAAGTGAAATAAGACTAAAAGAAAAGATTAATGGACTGAAAAGTCCTTATTGTTAGATGGTTCGCGAGGTGGGAGTGATTTCTAAGGCTTGGTGTGGTGATTCCTAGCGACCTTTAGAACCTAAAACCAAGAAACTAAAATAAAATAAAATAAACCATATTTAGTATAAGAAAAATAAAGATAAGGAAAATAAAGGAGAAGAGAAAGGAAAAAGAAAGATTAAAAGGACTCAAAGGTCATTTTCCTTTCGAGTTAATGAAGCGGCCGGCATGAACTTATGTAGATCGATCTCGCACAGGGAGACTGGGTAGGATCCTTCATTTTTTTCGACATGGATGAAGTGTAGATCAAGAGTTTGGAAAAGGAAGAAGGAGGAAATGAAAAGGGAGGAGAGTGTAAAGGTTGTGGAAGAAGGGAATGGAGAGTAGGTGAGAAGGGGAGTAGGTGTTTAAAATAAAATTTTCAGTTCTGGTACATCCCCACACCCGTGTTTCATGGGCATGTCAAGTCACATGGCCGTATCGCACGGCCATCCAGTGGTTCATTCATTTCTCCCACGCCTGTTATTCAGGTTGCCACGCCCGTGTTGATAAAACAGTGTCGGCCACAGCTGTGTCGCAAGGCCGTGGTGTTTAGTCGAAGCTCGTGGCTTGAAGATATTTTTCGTCCTATTTTGTACTATCTCCGTCATGCTAGTATGAAAATCCATAGTATCCACATGGCCACGGCCACGGCCGTGTGGTGCGAAAATCTGCACTTCATTAATTTGGTTAGTTTGTAGTTAGGTGCTAAAAGAAAGAGAATAAAAACAAATGGGGTTAGTGCTCGGGTTGTAACACCCTCAACCCGGTCAATACATTACGACCAAATCTGGTATGTTACCGGAAAGGTAGTTTTGAAAATCATTTAACGGAACATCGCAATTTAAGAAAACACATTTTTTTTTCCGTTTGGTAAATCCAAGTTGAGGGGATTGATTAGGGTGTATTAAGTTGTAACCACGCTACTAAGATATCCGTAGTAGAAATTGGGTTAAATTAAATGAAACCATACTTTAGAAAATTTTGTTTAAAATAGTGTTGAGTAATGTGACTTTTGGAGAAAAGAAAGAAATAGAGATACTATTAGTAGTTCTAAGAAAGCTTCAAGTTTTAATTACTTATTTCTTGTGACCCGTTTGTTAATATTTGGAAAACCTTGATTTACGTTTTTAGGAAACCCCATTTTGACAGTTTATAACATAAATAAAAATTAGCATTTAAAACCAAACCCCAAATTTAAGTTAAAGCGGCCTTATTACATAATAAAATCCCAAATTAAGCTAAGTTCAAAAATAGAGTAATGAAGTTTACGAGAAAAATAGCAACGCATGGCCACCTTGAGTCCATCCCAGCTCCAAAACCCACCATCTACTGATTACCTGCAAAAATTAGCAGAAGGGTGAGTCATCGAGACTCAATGTGTAAATCCCCTTATAACGCAATCTGGCCTTAAGCCCACAGAATATAGCATATTAAGAATGTATATAATGCGACCCAACCCAATTTAGCTCTCCCTCCAAAAACCCGTGGCTTTAAGCCACTGTGGTTCATGACCACCGTGATCCTAGACCACTCATGACATTAGTCACTCGTGACAATAGTCACTTAAATATATATATCCGTGGGGCCAACCCACTGTGGTACTTGGCCACCAAGATAAGTCACTAATTAAATCATTCTTGGTTTCAACCACCATGGTACTTAGACCACTTGTGACGGTAGTCACTCATGACATTAGTCACTCATTCTCCCTTCACCTTTCAATCAATCCCTAGCTGATGCTCTTCACTTCGTGCACAATATGTATGCAACCAATATCACAGTGTGTATCAGATCATATTTCATACATGCAAACATCAAAATATACATACATACATATTAACAACAATATCATTATCGAGAACTTACCCGGCGTCTCCAACCTTACCCATAAGGGCATTTTGCTTATCAAATCAGCCATTTCAGCTTTCAGCCTTAACAATTAATAACAAAACAATAAAGAAGGCACGTAAGTAATACACACCTGATAACGCGTAATACTAAGCTTTCTACGTCAACACTCTCGTTAGCCAGAACGACGACTATTTGCCTATCCCAGACAGACGTCGGCTCTCTACCACAGCCCGGCGGAAAGTCCCGAACTGCTGACACAGCTCGCCTTTTGAATTTAGGAGCCGAAACTATGGGTTCGCTCCCTTCTCTAGCTTGGCCCACACTTGCATCCATGGTAAGGGTCTTTAATCAGGAAACTAGGTTAACGCAACGAGAGAAAAAGAAAGAATACGTGTCAAACAAAAGGAAGCTTCTTACCTCGACCACAAACACCGAGCTTCTTAGAAGGTTGGCCTATGAAACCGATTGAATCCCTAGATAACAACAATATTAGAATCAGTTTTCAAAGTAAGCAAAAGAAGTGGCCTTTCGGCCAAACAACCCAATAAGAACCCCCTACTACACAGTCGGCCAACACCCACTTACCAAGATTCTCTCGAAAACAAGTCGCACGAAGGGAAGATGATGAAAATACGTCCCTCTGCCAACGACCAACGTCCAAAGATACAAATCAGAACCTTCGATTAGCCACACCAAAGAGAAAATAAAGAGAAAATGAACGAATAGAATACATAAGAGAGGAAGGTTCCTTATCAAAGAACAAAAGTATGCCGATTAAATAGGCTCTGTATTTGGCTAATAGCAAACCTAACAGAAAGGTGTAGATTCAGCTACCTCAATAGAGAAACCAATTGGCACCCAAAAAGGTTTGGCACAGGAGAAGTAATAGATGAGAATGATTGATCGACTGAACATGAAGAATGAAGGTTGAATTTCGGGCTAGCACCCACAAGAACCAAAAGAAAGATGAAGCAAAGAAATGGGGTGAGAATTTCAGTTGAAGAGAAATGATCAAGGGAAATAGTAATGAGAGAAAGAGAGTTACGATTTTGGTGAAGAAGAATGTACCAAAGTTATCGAAATGCAAAAAAAGGGGGATGATTTCGGCTTAGGAGAAAAAGATAGGATAACCAATGAAAAGAAAGAAGAAAAACATAAGGAGAGCTTAAGAAAACTTGCCAAAAGTCGGCACTCCGCACACTAAGGCTCTCAGTTTTGCTATCACTCCCATAATGCCAAAATTCACTAACCCCACGCACCACATAGCCGTAATTCTCCCCCCTCCTTCTCCAACTTTCGGCCAACACTCAAACACCCACTCACCTCCTTGATTTCCTCCACCGAATGCTCCCTATCACTTATTCAAATTGTTTGGCCAGTTCAAACTCCCCAAATCCCTCATGGCCATCCATTCAAATGGTTTGACTCCTTCAACACCCCTCCTTGAAGAACCCTTGCCGAATCCACCACTCTAGCTCCCTAAACGCAAAAATAAAGCTTCTAAAGTGAGGCTTGTGGGATTCGAACCTCCCTGCTGCAACTCCCTTGTGACGCCACTTCCCTGCATGCTAAGTGGCGTCTCCTTGCCACCCTACCACTCCTTTTATTGTGTCAACAAACGTAAATATTCATACTTAAGACCTGTCTGTGCTAGCTCCCCCTTAAAGTGCCTAAAAACAAAATTTTCACCAAGGCTCAAGCTTAACCCCAAGCCTTCCTGACACCCCCAAACCCACCAAAATAACAAACAAAACATGCCAACACACAGCAACACACAATAATGTAGAGCCCCTAGTTCCGTGGATGTTACAGCTTCTACCCTTTAAAGAAATTTCTACTCGAAATTTACTCCAGTCAAAAGAGATGAGGGTATTGTGCCGATCACATCCTCGTAGCTCCCATATGGCTTTCTCGAACCGTGATTCTAGCACAACACTTTAACCAAAAGAACCGTCTTTCTCTGCAACACCTTAACATTTCGATATAGGACTTGAACTGGTTCCTCCTCAAAAGATAAGTCAGACCTTACTTCAAATTCTTCCACTGGCACTATATGAGATGGATCCGAATGGTAGCGTCTTAACATTGAGACATGAAATACATCATGTATCTGCCCCAATTCTGGAGGTAACTTGAGCTGATAAGCTACCGGTCCCACACGCTTCAACACATGATAAGGCCCGATGAACACAGGGCTCGGCTTTGCCTTCTGTCCAAACCTTAAGACTTTCTTCCACGGTGAAACCTATAAGAAAACCTGATCACCCACAGAGAACTCTATATCCTTAAGCTTCAGATCTGCATAAGATTTTTGCCTGTCAGAAGCTTCTTTCAACTGAGTCTGAATCAACTTAACCTTCTCCTCTGTTTCAGAAACAATTCTGGACCCAACAACTATCGCTCACCCAACTCTGTCTAGCAAGTAGGTGTGCGACATTTTCGACCATACAACGCTTCATAGGGTCCCATCTGAATACTGGATTGATAGCTGTTGTTGTATGTGAATTCTTCCAACGGTAGGAACTCCTCCCAACTACCACTAAAGTCAATAACACAACCTCTCAACATGTCTTCCAAGATCTAAATTACCCTTTTCGACTGACCATTAGTCTGTGGATGAAACGCTGTGCTGAAATCTAATCTCATACCCAACGCTTGATGCAACGCCTTCCAGAACCTCAACATAAACCTAGGGTCTCTGTTTGATATGATAGACACAGGTACCCCATGCAATCTCACAACCTCCGCTACATAAAGTTTGGCTAATTTCTGTAATGAGTAATTAACTCGAACCGCTATGAAATGAGTAGACTTTGTCAACCGATCCACAATTACCCACACCAAATCTTTCTTCAAAGGTGTAAGGGGTAGCCCACTCACAAAGTCCATCGTTATCCTTTCGTACTTCCAAAGTGGAATCTTTACTGGCTGTAGCAACCCCGAAGGCAATTGGTGTTCCGTCTTCACCTGCTGACACGCTAAGCATTTATTCACACATTTAGTTACCTCTTGCTTTAGACCCAGCCACCAAAAGTGTTCTCGCAGATCCCTATACATCTTACTTCCACTAGGATGCATAGTGTATGGGCTACTATGCACTTCCTGTAGAATCTTCCGTCTCAATTCAGAATCCTTTGGCATACAAGGCCTTCCCTGAAAGCACAATACCCCATCACTGCTCACACTAAAATCTCCTGTCTTACCACCTGTAACTAACTGAAGTTTTGAGCTTAACGACTCATCAGACAATTACTTCTCTTTTATCTAACTGACCCAAGAAGGCTTCACTTGAAGTTTAGCTAGCACACTTCCATCATCATATAAGTTGAGATGGGTAAACATTGCCCTTAAGTCCGATATTACCTTACGGCTTAACGCGTCTGCCACTACGTTAGCCTTACCCGGGTGGTACTCAATCGAACAATCATAGTCCTTTAATAATTCAATCCACCTTCGCTGCCTTAAATTCAATTCCTTCTGGGTAAGAAGATACTTCAGACTCTTGTGGTCCGTCTAGATGATAGACTTCTCTCCATACAGATAGTGTCTCCAAATCTTCAAAGCAAACAGTACCGCAACTAACTCTAGATCATGTGTGGGATAATTCACTTCATGCAGTCTCAACTGCCGAGACGCATAGGCCACCACATTCCCTTATTGCATCAACACACATCCTAACCCTGTGTGCGAAGCATCGCAGTAAACGACAAACACTTTCCTGGCCTCAGGCTGAATCAACATTGGAGCCTCAGTTAAGATCCTCTTTAACTTCTCAAAACTTTCCTGTTGCTTATCTGACCAGACAAACCGTACCCCTTTCCGTAACAACTTGGTTAACGGTGCGGCTATTAACGAGAATCCCTCAACAAATCTTCTGTAGTACCCAGCCAAACCAAGAAAACTCTGAGTCTCTGCCACAGACTTAGGCAATTTCCAATCCAACACAGCTTTGATTTTTTGGGGATCAACCCTAATCCCCTCAGTAGACACAACGTGTCCCAGGAAAGTAACTTTCTTCAGCCAAAATTCACACTTTCTGAATTTGGCGTACAGCTGTTCCTCTCTTAAAATTTGCAGAAGCACTCAGAGATGCGAATCATGTTCCTCTTTCAAACTTGAATAAACCAAAATATCATCTATGAACACCACGACAAATTGGTCCAAATAGGGTTGGAATACCCGGTTCATCATGTCCATAAATGTAGCTGGTACATTTGTCAACCAAACGGAATCACTAGGAATTTGTAACGACCATAACGAGTTCAAAAAGGTGTCTTATGAATATCTGCCTCATTGACCTTATGTTTGTGATAACCTAACCTCAAATCTATCTTTGAAAAGACCGAAGCGCCTCGCAACTGATTGAACAGATCATCTATCCTAGGCAGTAGGTACTTGTTCTTAATCATTAACTTGTTCAACTGCCTATAGTCAATGCACATCTGCAACGACCCATCTTTCTTCTTAACAAATAACATCGGTGCTCCCCAAGGTTACACACTGGGTCAGATGAAACCGCGGTCCAATAGTTCCTAAATTTGAGCTTGCAGTTCCACCAACTCTTTCGGTGCCATTCTATATTGGGCAATAGACACCGACGCTGTTCCCGAAAGAAGGTCAATTCTGAATCCCACCTCACGATCCGAAGGTAACCTTGGAAGCTCTTCTGGAAAAACATCAGCGAACTCTTTCACTATTCTGACATCCCCCATAGTCAACATCTTAGTCTCTAGAGCTCAAACGAAAGTTAAGAAAGCCTCGCTGTAACATCCTAGATTAGGGGTTATGCGTTTGTGCATAATTCATGAGTAACAGGTTTTGGCAGTGTTTGGAAGTGAATTAAGGGTTTTTAAAATCCTAGGATGGAAGAGAAAGCTTTGGACAATTATTGGTTTTTAAGTTAAAAACAAGAAGTGATGTGGAAAAGTGGCAAGGGACGCCACCTAAGGTGCAAGGGTTATGGCATCAAGTGAAGTACTTTGAGGGAAGAGGTTCGAATCCCATTGTGTGCATTTTTGCTTAATTTTATGAAATAGCATGTTTACTGTGATATGGATGTGTGGTGTGCATTTTTAGAACCTTGGAAATGTAAGGAAATATTTTAGAAATGCTAAGTTTAAAAGAGGAAACTAAGGCAAGGTGGTCTTAAGAAAATTAATAGAAGAAATTTAACACAAGAACGGGCTTGGAGAAGTGGCTAGGAGGCACCACTTAAAGCCCAGTAAGTGACGTCACAATCAAGGGGGAAGGAGCCTAGGTTCGAGTCACGTGGGAAGCAAATAAAAGAGTTTTATTTTGCTGCAAGGAGCAAGGGAGTTGGACGGAATCAAGGCACTTGGGGAAGAGTTTAATTCTCTTTAAAATTCGACTAAATAGGTGGATCAATGATGGATAAATATTGTTTAAGAGATAAGAGATAATTAAGGGATTATTTCCATTAATTTTTAATAAAGATAAGAGAAGTGATGGCCAAGTAAAGGAGTCTTGGCCTAGTAATTTCGGAAAAAGGAGGAAAATAAGGTTATTCATCAATCTTCTCTTTTCCATTGAAGTCTCTGCTAAAAATTTCCTAGCAAACTCTCTCCTTTCTCTCTTATTTCGCCATAGTCGAAATCTTTTCTCCATAAGTCCACCATTGTCAATCCCCTAGTGACTCTTTTCCTCTCTTTCTTTTGATAAACCGACAACACGTATAACCTTTAGCCGATTTCTTGTTAAGTTCCAAAGTCTAAAACTTGCTATTATCAAAACCATAGCCGAATAGTTTGAGACTTCAAGCAAGGGGTTGTCGACTTGTGCATTAAGGGTAAGGTTAGTGATTATCGATTTCTATTCTTTTTCTTTAAGATTTGTCAAATCTAGGACTAACCCCATTAATATCTTGTTGCCAAAACTTTAAAGAGATCTTTGGGATTTACTAAGTGTCGACTACAAGGAAGGAGAAATTTTTTCCAAGGTACACCATAGGTGCGTGTTCCCTAGTTATTCGGTGAGTTTTGGATTTAAAATCCGTAAGGTAAGTATCTATAGCACTCGGCCAAGGCCATGTTGAGTAAATAGATGTGTTTTATTAATATTTAAAGGCCGAAACTAATCTATTCAAGTAATCTAGTGATTGCCGATTTCAAGGAAGAAGGATACAAAGTTTCTGGCATTTGATTAGACATCAATTGGCAGCAAGGTAAGGATTTAAGTGTACTAATCCTACTAGGATTTGGTTTTATGGCTGAATGGCTCTTTACTAAGTACTAAGTGATTGATCAAATGTAGAGATTTAAGATCTAAGGCATTAGATCAAGCTTTTCGGGAATTGGAGTGAACTTGCTAAAGCGAATTAGGTGTGTACCCCACACTAAATCTCAATAGATTTACTGGTTTTAATTCATTATATGTGTTAATATGAAAGTGTAAGAATATGGCTAAGGTGCAAGTAGGTAATTCTACACTAAATCTCAATAGATTTACGGTTTTAATTCATTATATGTGTTAATATGAAAGTGTAAGAATATGGCTAAGGTACGTAAAATGTACCCTACACTATCTTTTAATAAGATTTATGGCTGAAATTTAATATAAGTATGTGTATAAGAATGTGAATATGGCTAAGGTACCATGTTATAGTACAAAGTACTCAGGTACGTTTCCTACTCCTACTAGGACTATGAATATATGTTATTTTTAACATGTGAAAAGTGATAAGAATGTGAATTAAGGCATGATTTTGCATATTGTGTATGAAATATGGGGGCATATGGGTTATATGAAAAGGGGAATTTAATGTTGTGACCTAAGACCACAAACATGGTGACCTAAGACCGTGATATCTGAATGTGGTGACCTAAGACCACAGTAATCTGAATGTGGTGACCTAAGACCACAGAAATATGAACGTGGTGACTTAAGACCACGAATGCGGTGGCTTAAGACCGCAATATGGAGTGTAGCGGAAGGAGGGTTGACTTAGTAGTCCCCACGGTGTGCAGGATGGTACGGTGGTGTGTAGCGGATGGCATATAGGTTTGGGTTGGGTTGCATCATATTGTTTAAATGCTTTATGAACATGTATGATATTGTATGCCCGAAATATTAAATTTTAGTGTTGGTTACACATTGAGTCTGTTGACTCACCCTGTTGTGGGATTACTTTTCGTGTGACGACCGGTGATGGACCCAGGCCATAGATGATTAGTGGAGGCCATGTGAAGTTCAGATTCCTTTTATTTGGACTATTTTATTTTAAGTATTTTGAATTTAAATGTGGGAATTATTTGATGTAATAAGGCCTTAGTAAAAATTTTTTATTCTATTTTTATTTATTAAGCTTACAAACTTTTACTTATTAAAAGATTAAGTAAATCTATTTTTAAACAAAGCCCAAACGTTTTGTCACTTGAAGTAAAGGATTTTTAATAATGAAATAAACTTGTTTTCATCTCAAGGCCAACCCAAAACGATCTTTCTTCCAAATCACACAAGTTTTTCCTAAGTAAGAAAAGAATTTGAAACGGTTTACACCGGGGAACATACTAGATCCAATCAAGGCTCGTGGGTCGGGTTTGGGGTGTTTCACTCGCACCCTTTTCTCACCATTCTTTCAGCCTTTAATGCAGATACTACATTAGACAAGTAGTTCCTCCTTTCACCTATCACTAAGACTTCATTATCCTCAGGAGTCCTTAACACCATTCGCTTGGCAGAATAATCCAAGTTTGCCCGATACTTCGCTAACCAGTCCATGCCTAAGATCAAATAGAATTCTCCGAACGGCTGTTCCATCAGATCAGCCGGGAAATCCATCCCTTGTACTCCTAGAGGCATATTCCTAAAGAATTTGTTCACCACTACAGATTGTCCTAAAGGGCTAAGTACAGTCATTTCCCTAGAAGCAATCTCAGAGTCTATGTTCAAAGTTTCAGACACCACACTTGCAACATAGGAATGTGTTGATCCAATATCAATCAATGCGGTAAAAGACAATCAGAATAAGAAACGACGCTTATGACGTCGGTGAATCACCCTCCTCTCTCGGCTTAGTCAGATAAACCAAACCAAGCTGTCTTACATCAGTGTTCCCAACACCTCTGCCCGGTGCTCCACATCCACGACCAAAACCATTTCTTCCTCTTGCCGGACCACGGCTTCTCTGTAGTTACGGACCACCTCTACCAGGCTGTATATAATTTTGAAACACTGGCCCCACTCTGTTGGGCTCTTGCGGACAGTCCCTTACTCGATGATCCACTGATCCACAGTTGAAGCATCCATTACTTCTTGCCCAGCACTCTTCTAAGTGAAACTTCCCACACGTAGTACATTGCTGTGGCTGACCAGTAGTAGCGAGCCTTACCACTCGACCCAGCCCATCCAACTTAGGCCTCTTTTGAAAATTCCCAGTAGACCTTGACGGTCCAAAACTTCTCTTATTCCTACCTTTGTCCCTATCCTGATTCTGCCTTTCAGATCGCTTTGCCTCATCAGCTATCTTAGCCTTCTCAACTAAAACAACGAACTCCCTTTCCCGTTGCGGAGCTATCAGTACTCGCAACTCATCCCTCAGACCATCCTCAAATCAAACACAACGCTCATGATCTGTAGACACAATACCACGAGCATACCGGCTTAGACGCAAGAATTTCGCTTCATACTCGCCACTGACTTTCTTCCCTGAACCAAGTTTAGAAATGCCTTACGCTGAGCGTCCACATAGCTCGACCCAATATACTTTCCTTGGAACACAGACTTAAAGAAGTCCCAGGTAATGCGGTCAGCTGCTGTGCCATCTCTAATCGTGAGCTACCATTGGTAAGCCTCATCTCGGAGAAGAGACACAACTCATTTCAGTTTCTCTTCTGCGATGCAGTGAAGATCATCCATGATGTGCTCAACCGCCTCGAGCCAATACTCAGCTACATTAGGAGCTACACCAGAGACGCCCCTAAACATTTCAGCCCCATTCACTCGAAGTCGCTTTGACACAGATTTTTGAGCGACTAATTTCGTGCTCGCTCCCACAACTCTTTCTATAACGCGTAACATAGCCTGAAACACAGCATCGTCTCCACCAGTTTGATCCTGGAATTCTTCTTTCGCAAGAATCGGCGATACCAGTAGCTCCCCTCCTACCACGCCGATTCAAGGCTCACTTCAACATCTCGGCCTCTTCCACGGCCTCGCATATTACGCCCACGTCCTCTAGTACTCAATACTACTAACGCGATTTAATATAATTAAAAGTTTTATGAGTTAGTGTTTTCTTCCACTGTTTGTTACAGAGCAGTTTTATAAAGGTAGCATCATAAGTAATTCTCGCCAATTCATGCATACCTAAGGTTTCAATCTCTAAAGTTGCATTTCTCAGTACAAGTAATCATAGTATATCAAACTTACTTCATGTAAAACAACCAAAAGTCAGGAGACTTACCGTGCGGATTTGGTGCCGGAGACTTGGGTGCCATGCTCCCAGAAGACATATCATTTTCTAACCATCTTTTAAAACATTTTTGAACCCCCTACCCACGGTCGAATTTTTAAAACCTGGCTCTAATACCACAATTGTAACACCCCAAACTCAGTCAATACGTTATGACCAAATTTGGTATGTTACCGGAAAGGTAGTTTTGAAAATCATTTAACGGAACATCACAATTTGAGAAAACACATTTTTTTCTGTTTGATAAATCCAAGTTAAGGGGGGTTGATTAGGGTGTATTATGTTGTAACCACTGCTTACTAAGATATCCAAAAGTAGAAATTGAGTTAAATTCGTAAAACCATACTTTAGAAAATTTTGTTTAAAATAGTGTTGAGTAATGTGACTTTTGGAGAAAAGAAAGAAATAGATATACTATTAGTAGTTCTAAGAAAGCTTCAAGTTTTAATTACTTATTTCTTGTGATCCGTTGGTTAATATTTGGAAAACCTTGATTTACGTTTTTAGGAAACCCCATTTTGACAGTTTATAACATAAATAAAAATCAGCATTTAAAACCAAACCCCAAATTTAAGTTAAAGCGGCCTTATTACAAAATAAAATCCAAAATTAAGCTTAGTTCAAAATAAAGTAATGAAATTTACGAGAAAACTAGCAATGCATGGCCACCTCGAGTCCATCCTGGCTAAAAAACCCTCCATCTACTGATTACCTGCAAAAATTAGTAGAGGGGTGAGTCATCGAGACTCAGTGTGTAAATCCCCTTATAACGCACTCTAGCCTTAAGCCCACAGAATATAACATATTAAGAATGTATGCAATGCGACCCAACCCAGTTTAGCTCTCCATCCAAACACCCGTGGCTTTAAGCCACTATGGTTCTTGACCACCGTGATCCTAGACCACTCGTGACAATAGTCACTCGTGACAATAGTCACATAAATATATATATATCTGTGGGGCCAACCCACTATGGTACTTGACCACCGTGACGATCTCTGATAAATTACATATACGTGGGGCCAACCCACTGTAGTACTTGGCCACAAAGATAAGTCACTAATTAAATCGTTCGTGGTTTCAACCAACATGGTACTTAGACCACTCATGTCTGTAGTTACTCATGACAATAGTCACTTATTCTCCCTTCACCTTTCAATCAATCCCGAGCCCATGCTCATCACTTCGTGCACAATATGTATGCAACCAATATCACAGTATGTATCAGATCATATTTCATACATGCAAACATCAAAATATACATACATACATATTAACAACAATATCATTATCGAGAACTTACCTGGCGTCTCCAACCTTACCCATAAGGGCATTTTGCTTATCACATCAGCCATTTTAGCTTTCAGCATTAACAGTTAATAACAAAACAATAAAGAAGGCGTGTGAGTAATACACACCTGATAACGCGTAATACTAAGCTTTCTACGTCAACACTCTTGTTAGCCGGAACGACGACTATTTGCCTATCCTAGACAGACGTTGGCTCTCTGCCACAGCCCGACAGAAAGTCCCAAACTGCAGACACAGCCTACCTTTTGAATTTAGGAGCTGAAACTATGGGTTCGCTCCCTTCTCTAGCTTGACCCACACTTGCATCCATGGTAAGGGTCTTTAATCAGGAAACTAGGTTAACGCAACGAGAGAAAAAGAAAGAATACGTGTCAAATAAAAGGAAGCTTTTTACCTCGACCACGAACACCGAGCTTCTTAGAAGGTTGGCCTATGAAACCGATAGAATCCCTAGATAACAACAATATTAGAATCAGTTTTCAAAGTAAGCAAAAGAAGTGGCCTTTCGGCCAGACAACCCGATAAGAACCCCCTCACTACATAGTCGGCCAACACCCACTTACCAAGATTCTCTCGAAAGTAAGTCGCACGAAGGGAAGATGATGAAAATACGTCCTTCTACCAGCGACCAATGCCCAAAGATATAAATCAGAACCTTCGATTAGCCACACGAAAGAGAAAAAAAGAAAATGAACGAATAGAATACACAAGAGAGGAAGGTTTCTTACTGAAGAACAAAAGTATGCCGATTGAATAGGCTCTATATTTGGCTAATAGCAAACCTAATGGAAAGGTGTAGATTCGGCTACCTCAACAGAGAAACCAATTAGCACTCAAAAAGGTTCAGCGCAGGAGAAGTAATAGATGAGAATGATCGATCGACTGAATAATGATCGATCGACTGAATATGGAGAATAAAGGTTGAATTTCGGCTAGCACCCACAAGAACCAAAAGAAAGATGAAGCAAAGAAATAGGGTGAGAATTTTGGTTAAAGAGAAAGGATGAAGAGAAATTATAATGAGAGAAAGAGAGTTACGGTTTTGGTGAAGAAGAATGTACCAAAGTTTCCGAAATGCAAAAAAAAAGGGGATGATTTCAGCTTAGGAGAAAAAGATAGGATAACCAATAAAAAGAAATAAGAAAAACATAAGGAGAGCTTAAGAAAACTTGCCAAAAGTTGGCACTCCACACACTAAGGCTCTCAGTTTTGCTATCACTCCCATAATGCCGAAATTCACTAACCCCACGCACCACATAGCCGTAATTCTCCTCCCCTCCTTCTCTAACTTTCGGCCAACACTCAAACACCCACTCACCTTCTTGATTTCCTCCACCGAATGCTCCCCATCACCTATTCGAATTGTTTGTCCAGTTCAAACTCCCCAAATCCCTCATGGCCATCCATTCAAATGGTTTGACTCCTTCAACACCCTTCCTTGAAGAACCCTTGTCGAATCCACCACTCTAGCTCCCTAGGTGCAAAAATAAAGCTTCTAAAGTGAGGATTGTGGGATTCGAACCTCCTCCCTACTGCAACTCCCTTGTGACGCCACCTCCCTGCATGCTAAGTGGCATCTTTTTGCCACTCTACCACTCCTTTTATTGTGTCAACAAATGCAAATATTCATACTTAAGACTTGTCTCTGCTAGCTCCCCCCTAAAGTGCCTAAATTTTTTTTTTTTACCAAGGCTCAAGCTTAACCCCAAGCCTTCTCGACACCCCCAAACACACCAAAATAACAAACAAAACATGCCAACACACAGCAACACACAATAATGCAGAGAACCTAGTTCCAGGATGTTACAGTTCTACCCCCTTTAAAGAAATTTCGGCCTCAAAATTTACCTGGTCAAAAGAGATGAGGGTATTGCTGTTACATCACATCCTCTAGCTCCCATGTGGCTTTCTCTGAACCATGACTCTGCCACAACACTTTAACCAACGGAACCGTCTTTCTCTGCAACACCTTAACATCTCGATACAGGACTTGAACTAGTTCCTCCTCAAAAGATAAGTTAGGCCTTACTTCGATTTCTTCCACCGGCACTATATGAGATGGATCCGAACGGTAGCGCCTTTACATTGAGACATGAAATACATCATGTATCTGCCTTAATTCTGGAGGTAACTCGAGCTGATAAGCTACCGGTCCCATATGCTTCAACACACGATAAGGCCCGATGAACCTGGGGCTCAGCTTGCCCTTCTGTCCAAACCTTAAGACTTTCTTCCATGGTGAAAACTTTAATAAAACCTGATCACCCATAGAGAACTCTATATCCTTATGCTTCAGATCTGCATAAGATTTCTGCCTGTCAGAAGCTTTTTTCAATCGAGTCTGAATCAACTTAACCTTCTCCTCTGCTTTAAACAATTAGGACCAAGAATCGCCGCCACCCAACTCATCCAGCAAGTAGGTGTGCGACATTTTCGACCATACAATGCTTCATAGGGTGCCATTTGAATACTAGATTGATAGCTATTGTTGTATGCGAATTCTGCCAATAGTAGGAACTCCCCCCAACTACCCCTAAAGTCAATAACACAACCTCTCAACATGTCTTCCAAGATCTAAATTACCCTTTTCGATCGACCATCATGCGTGGATGAAACGCAATTGATCAAATCCAATCTCGTACCCAACGCTTGATGCAACGCCTTCCCGAATCTCAAAGTAAACCTGGGGTTTCTGTCTGATATGATAGACATAGGTACCCCATGCAATCTCACAACGTCCGCCACATAAAGTTTGGCTAATTTCTGTAATGAGTAATCAACCCAAACCGGTATGAAATGAGCAGACTTCGTCAACCGATCCACAATTACCCACACTGAATCTTTCTTCGAAGGCGTAAGGGGTAGCCCATTCACAAAGTCCATCGTTATCCTTTCCCACTTCTAAAGTGGAATCTTTACTGGCTGTAGAAATCCCGAAGGCAATTGGTGTTCCACCTTCACCTGCTGACACGTTAAGCATTTATTCACACATTCAGTTACCTCTTACTTCAGATTCGGTCACCAAAACTGTTCTCGCAGATCCCTATACATCTTATTTCCGCCAGGATGCATAGCGTATGGGCTACTATGCACTTCCTGTAGAATCTTCCATCTCAATTTGGAATCCTTCGGCATACAAGGCCTTCCCCGAAAGCACAATACACCATCACTGCTCACACTAAAATCTCCTGCCTCACCACCTACAACTAACTGAAGTTTTGAGCTTAACGACTCATCAGAAAATTGCTTCTCTTTTATCTGACTGACGCAAAAAGGCTTCACTTAAAGTTCAGCTAGCACACTTCCATCATCATATAAGCTGAGATGGGCAAACATTGCCCTCAAGTCTGATATTACCTTACGGCTCAACGCATTTGCGACTACGTTAGCCTTACCTGGGTGGTACTCAATCGAACAATCATAATCCTTCAACAATTCAATCCACCTTCGCTGCCTTAAATTTAATTCCTTCTGGGTAAGAAAATACTTTAGACTCTTGTGGTCCGTGTAGATGATGGACTTCTCTCTATACAGATAGTGTCTCCAAATCTTCAAAGAGAACACTACCTCAGCTAACTCTAGATCATGTGTGGGATAATTCACTTCATGCAGTCTCAACTGCCGAGACGCATATGCCACCACCTTCCCTTCTTGCATCAACACACACCATAACCCTATGCGCGACGCATCGCAGTAAACAACAAACTCTTTCCCGGCCTCAGGCTGAATCAACACTGGAGCTTCAGTCAAGATCCTCTTCAGCTTCTCAAAACTTTCTTGTTGCTTATCTGACCAGACAAACGGTACCTCTTTCCGTAACAACTTGGTTAACTGTGTGGCTATTAATGAGAATCCTTCAACAAATCTTACAGACATGCACCAAACCAAGAAAACTCAATCCTCGCCATGCACTTAGGCAGTTTCCAATCCAACACAGCTTCAATTTTTTAGGGATTAACTCTAATCCCCTTAGCAGACACAACATGTCCTAGAAAAGTAACTTCCTTCAGCCAAAATTCACACTTACTAAATTTGACGTACACCTGTTCCTCTCTTAAAATTTACAGAACCACCTGAAGATGCAAATCATGTTCCTCTTTCGAACTTGAATAAACCAAAATATCATATATGAACACCACGACAAATCGGTCCAAATAGGGTTGGAATACCCGGTTCACTATGTCCATAAACGCAGCTGGTACATTTGTCAACCCAAACGGAATCACCAGGAACTCGTAGTGACCATAACGAGTTTGGAAAGGTGTCTTATGAATATCTGCCTCCTTGACCTTAAGTTCGTGATAACCTGACCTCAAGTCTATCTTTAAAAAGACCGAAGCACCTCGTAACTGATCGAACAGATCATCTATCCTAGGCAGCGGGTACTTGTTCTTAATCGTCAACTTGTTCAACTACCTATAGTCAATGCACATCCGCATCGACACATCCTTCTTCTTAACAAATAACACCGGTGCTCCCTAAGGTTACACACTGGGTCAGATGAAACCCTAGTCCAACAGTTCCTAAATTTGAGCTTGTAGTTCCACCAACTCTTTCGGTGCCATTCTATATGGGAAAATAGACACCGGTGCTGTTTCTGGAAGAAGGTCAATTCTGAATTCCACCTCATGATCTGGAGGTAACCTTGGAAGCTCTTCTAGAAAAACACCAGCGAACTCTTTCATTATTCTGACATCCCCTACAGTCAACTCCTTAGCCTCTAGAGCTCGAACGAAAGTTAAGAAAGCCTCGCACCCTTTTCTCACCATTCTTTTAGCCTTTAATGCAGATACTACATTAGACAAGTAGTTCCTGCTTTCACCTATCACTAAGACTTCATTATCCTCAAGAGTCCTTAACACCATTCGCTTGGCAGCACAATCCAAGTTTGCTCGATACTTCACTAGCCAATTCATGCCTAAGATCAAATTGAATTCCTCGAACAGCTTTCCATCAGATCAGCCAGGAAAACCATCCCTTGTACTTCCAGAGCCACATTCCTAAAGAGTTTGTTCACCACTACAGATTGTCCTAAAGGGCTAAATACACCATCTCCTGAAGCAATCTCGAGTCTATGTTCAAAGTTTGGACACCACACTAGCAACATAGGAATGTGTTGATCCAATATCAATCAAGCGGTAAAAGATAATCCAGAATCGAGGAACGTATCGATTATGACGTCTGGTGAATCGCCCTCCTCTCGGTGTCTTACTGCATAAACCAAACCAGTGTCTTGCATCAAGATTCCTAGCACCTCGCCGGTGCTCCACGTCTCTGACCAAAACCATTTCTTCCTCCGGTTGGACCACGACCTCTCTGTAGTTGCGGACCACCTCTACCAGGCTATACATAATTTTGACCCACTGGCCCCGATCTGTTGGGCTCTTGCGGACAGTCCCTTACTCGATGATCTACTGATCCACATCTGAAGCATCCATTACTTCTTGCCCAGCACTCTCCTAAGTGAAACTTCCCACACGTAGCACATTGTTGTGGCCGACCAATAGTAGTGGGCCTTACCACTCGACCCGGCCCATCCAACCTAGGCCTCTTTTGAAAATTCCCAGTAGACCTTGACGGTCTAAAACTTCTCTTATTCCTACCCTTGTCCCTATCCTGATTCTGCCTTTCAGATCGCTTTGCCTTCTCAGCTATCTTAGCCTTCTCAACTAAAACAACGAACTCCCTTTCCAACTGCGGAGCTATCAGTACTCACAACTTATCCCTCAGACCATCCTCAAATCAAACACAATGCTCATGATTTGTAGACACAATACCACGAGCATACCGGCTTAGATGTAAGAATTTTGCTTCATACTCACCCACTGACTTACTCCCCTGAACCAAGTTTAGAAATGCCTTACGCTGAGCGTCCGCATAGCTGCACCCAATATACTTTCCCTAGAACGCAGACTTAAAGAAGTCCTAGGTAATGCGGTCAGCTACTGTGCCATATCTAACCGTGAGCTACCATTGGTAAGCCTCATCTCGGAGAAGAGACACAACTCCTTTCAGTTTCTCTTCTGCGGTGCAGTGAAGATCATCCATGATGTGCTCAACCGCCTTGAGCTAATACTCAGCTACATTAGGAGCTACACCAGAGACGCCCCTAAACATTTCAGCCCGTTCGCTCGAAGTTGCTTTGACACAGATTTTCGAGCCACTGATCCTGTGCTCGCTCCCACAACTCTTTCTAGAACGTGTAACATAGCCTGAGACACAGCATCGTCTCTACCAGTTTGATCTTAGAATTTTTCTTCTACAACTGGCGATGCTGGCACCTCCCCTTTTGGCCCACGCTCAAATTTCGATGGCTCAGCCCCAACATCTCAGCCTTTTCCACAGCCTCGCATATTGTGCCCACGTCCTTTAGTTTTCATTACTACTAACGCGATTTAATCTGATTAAAA
Source organism: Gossypium rotundifolium (assembly GCA_025506655.1). NCBI lineage: Eukaryota > Viridiplantae > Streptophyta > Magnoliopsida > Malvales > Malvaceae > Gossypium > Gossypium rotundifolium. The sequence goes on from CP106729.1 coordinate 18,923,311, forward strand.
TTTTTATGAGTTAGTGTTTTCTTCCACTGTTTGTTACAGAGCAGTTTTATAAAGGTAGCATCATAAGTAATTCTTGCCAATTCATGCATACCTAAGGTTTCAGTCTCTACAGTTGCATTTCTTAGTACAAGTAATCATAGCATATCACACTTACTTCATGTAAAACAACCAAAAGTCAGGAGACTTACCGTGCAGATTTGGTACCGGAGACTCGGGTGCCATGCTTCCAGAAGACATATCATTTTCTAACCATCTTTTAAAACATTTTTGAACCCCCTACCCGCGGTCGAGTTTTTGAAACTTGGCTCTGATACCACAATTGTAACACCTCAAACCCGGTCAATACGTTATGGCCAAATCTGGTATGTTACTGGAAAGGTAATTTTGAAAATCATTTAACGGAACATCGCAATTTAAGAAAACACATTTTTTTTTTCATTTGATAAATCCAAGTTAAGGGGGACTGATTAGGGTGTATTATGTTGTAACCACTGCTTACTAAGATATCCGTAGTAGAAATCAGTTAAATTCAGAAACCATACTTTAGAAAATTTTGTTTAAAATAGTGTTGAGTAATGTGACTTTTGGAGAAAAGAAAGAAATAGAGATACTATTAGTAGTTCTAAGAAAGCTTCAAGTTTTAATTACTTATTTCTTATGATCCGTTGGTTGGTATTAGAAAACCTTGATTTACATTTTTAGGAAACCCCATTTTGACAGTTTATAACATAAATAAAAATCAACATTTAAAACCAAATCCCAAATTTAAGTTAAATCGGCCTTATTACATAATAAAATCCCAAATTAAGCTAAGTTCAAAATAAAGTAGTGAAACTTACTAGAAAAATAGCAATGCATGGCCACCTCGAGTCCATCTCGGCTCCAAAACCCGCCATCTACTGATTACCTACAAAAATTAGCAGAGGGGTGAGTCATTGAGACTCAGTGTGTAAATCCCCTTATAACGCAATCTGGCCTTAAGCCCACAGAATATAACATATTAAGAATGTATGCAATGTGACCCAAACCGGTTTAGCTCTCCCACCAAACACTCGTGGCTTTAAGCCACTGTGGTTCTTGACCACCGTGGTCCTAGACCACTCGTGACATTAGTCACTTGTGACAATAGTCACTTAAATATATATATCTGTGGGGCCAACCCACTATGGTACTTGACCACCGTGACGATCTCTGATAAATTACATATACATGGGGCCAACCCACTGTGGTACTTGGCCACCGAGATAAGTCACTAATTAAATCATTCGTGGTTTCAACCACCGTGGTACTTAAACCACTCGTGACAGTAGTCACTCATGACAGTAGTCACTCGTGACAATAGTCACTCATTCTCCCTTCACCTTTCAATCAATCCCGTGCCCATTCTCTTCACTTCGTGCACAATATGTATGCAACCAATATCATAGTGTGTATCAGATCATATTTCATACATGCAAACATCAAAATATACATACATACATACATACATACATACATACATATTAACAACAATATCATTATCGAGAACTTACCTAGCGTCTCCAACCTTACCCATAAGGGCATTTTTCTTATCACATCAGCCATTTCGGCTTTCAGCATTAACAGTTAATAACAAAACAATAAAGAAGGTGTGTGAGTAATACACACCTGATAACGCATAATACTAAGCTTTCTACGTCGACACTCACGTTAGCCTGAACGACGGTTATTTGCCTATCCCAGATAGACGTCGATTCTCTACCACAGCCCTGCGAAAAGTCCCAAACTGCCGACACAGCTTGCTTTTTGAATTTAGGAGTCAAAACTATGGGTTCGCTCCCTTCTTTAGCTTGAGCCACACTTGTATCCATGGTAAGGGTCTTTAATCATGAAACTAGGTTAACACAACGAAAGAAAAAGAAAGAATACGTGTCAAACAAAAGGAAGCTTCTTACCTCGATCACGAACACCGAGCTTCTTAGAAGGTTGGCCTATGAAATCGATTGAATCCCTAGATAACACCAATATTAGAATCGATTTTCAAAGTAAGCAAAAGAAGTGGCCTTTCGGCCAAACAACTCGATAAGAACCCCCTCACTACACAGTCGGCCAACACCCACTTACCAAGATTCTCTAGAAAGCAAGCCGCACAAAGAAAAGATGATGAAAATATGTCCCTCTACCAACGACTAATGCCCAAAAATACAAATCAGAACCTTTGATTAGCCACACCAAAGAGAAAAAAATAGAAAACAAACGAATAGAATACGCAAGAGAGAAAGGTTCCTTATCGAAGAACAAAAGTATGCCGATTGAAGAGACTCTATACTCGGCTAATAGCAAACCTAATGGAAAGGTACAGATTCGGCTACTTTAACACTAAAATCGATTGGCACCCAAAAAGGTTCGACACATGAGAAGTAATAAATGAGAATGATCGATCGACTGAACAAGGAGAATAAAGGTTGAATTTCGGCTAGCACCCACAAGAACCAAAAGAAAGATGAAGCAAAGAAATGGGGTGAGAATTTCAGTTGAAGAGAAAGGATGAAGAGAAATAGTAATGAGAGTAAGAGAGTTATGGTTTTGGTGAAGAAGAATGTACCAATGTTACCGAAATGCAAAAAGAAAGGGGATGATTTAGGCTTAGGAGAAAAAGATAGGATAACCAATGAAAAGAAAGAAGAAAAACATAAGAAGAGCTTAAGAAAACTTGCCAAAAGTTGACATTCCACACACAAGGCTCTCGATTTTGCTATCACTCCCATAATGCCAAAATTCACTAACCCCACGCACCACATAGCCGTAATTCTCCTCCCCTCCTTCTTCAACTTTCGGCCAACACTCAAACACCCACTCACCTCCTTGATTTCCTCCACCGAATGCTCCCTATCACTTATTCAAATTGTTTGACCAGTTCAAACTCCCCAAATCCCTCATGGCTATCCATTCAAATGGTTTGACTTCTTCAACACCCCTCCTTGAAGAACCCTTGCCGAATCCACCACTCTAGCTCCCTAAGCACAAAAATAAAGCTTTTAAAGTGAGGCTTGTGGGATTCGAACCTCCTCCCTGCTGAACTCCCTTGTGACGCCACTTCCCTGCATGCTAAGTGGCGTCTCCTTGCCACTCTACCACTCCTTTTATTGTTTCAAAAAAAAACAAATATTCATACTTAAAACCTGTCTCTGCTAGCTCCCCCCTAAAGTGTCTAAAATTTTTTTCCAAGGCTCAAGCTTAACCTCGAGCCTTCCCGGGACCCCAAACACACCAAAATAACAAAAAAAAAACATGCCAACACACAACAACACACAATAATGTAGAGCCCCTAGTTTCAGGATGTTACACGGGTTGCCTCCGGAGAAGCGCTCGTTTAAAGTTTTAAGCTAGACTTACCTCTCATTCGCACATTCATTATGGTTTGAGGAGTGAAAAATCCTTTCTCATGCTATCATTATATAGTTTGAGTTAAGTAGCGTTTACTTTAAAAGTACCGAATGTAGAATTACTTACCTCGACTATTTCGTAAGGGAAAACATTGATTATTTTAAAAGGGATTTCTTTATTTGTATTCAGGTTTGATATGGCAATTCAAGGGTCTATTTTCTCTAACAGTATCTGATCTCCTATTTCTAAGTGATTTGATGTTCCTATAAACTCTTTTGGGGGTTCCTTCAGTTTCACTTCATGTGGTTTTGATTTCTCCTTGAATGCCCTTTCCACTCATCTAGTTCATCAATCTGAAGCCTTTTTTCCTCGTGACTTTCTTCTTTATTGGCACGAGGTTTATGATCTGGCTCAGATATGTAGCTTCATGGTGCTTCCTGTAAAGAAGGTTGAACCGAATGATTATTAATAGAATTTACGTTCTTACTGTTGTCACTCAATTTCCTAGGTGAGTCGAGAGCTTGAAGACCGATTGATTAAATCACCTACACGAAGTGTGAGTTCACCATACTAACATCAATTTTAGATCCGCAAATTGCTAAAAGGGCTTTCCTAAAATTAAAGGAACATTATTATCCTCATCCATATCTAAAACAATAAAGTTTACATGGAATATGAATTTGTCAATTTTAACGAGTACATATTCAATTATACCCCTAGGAATTCAAATAGTCTTATCAACTAATTGAATACTCATCCTAGTTTGTTTGGGTTTCCCTAGACCTAGTTGTTTAAATATTTTATAAGGCATAACATTTATGCTTGCCCCTAAATCAGCTAACACGTTATTAATAGTTAAACTACCAATTAAACATGGAATTGTAAAACTCCCTGGATCTTTTAATTTTCGTGGTAGTTTGTTTTGCAACATTGCTGAGCACACTGCGTTTAATTCCACATGCGACTCCTCGTCTAACTTCCTCTTATTTTTTAAAAGCTCTTTTAAAAATTTCCTTGAATCTGACATCTGTAAAAGAGCTTCAAGAAATGGTAAGTTAATATGTAATTTCTTTAAAATTTTAAGAAACTTACCAAACTGTTCATCTGAATTGTCTTTTTTCATCTCATTGGGATATGGTATACGAGGTTGGTATTCTTTAATTACCGGTTTTGACTTTTCTTGGCTTACCTCAACCTTACCTTCACTTATCACAGGTTCTTGCCTTGGCTCAGGTTCAGAATCTACTAACCCTTCACTATTCTGAATGATTATGGCTTAAAGTTGCTCTTTGGGGTTAGTTTTAGTGTTACTTGGCAAGCTACCTTGTGGTCGTTCGAAGATCAGCTTAGCGAGTTGCCCTAACTGGTTCTCGATTCCTTTAATCGATTCTTGTTGATTTTTAAGTGTTGTTTCAGTGTTTTGGAAATGAGTTTCTGACACCGCTATTAATTTTGTCAGCATCTCCTCAAGGATTGGATTCTTTTCCTGTGGGTAGGTCATTGTTGGAAGTTTGGAGGAAGTTGTTGTCTCTGATTTCCTTAACCACCCCATGAGAAATTGGGTGGTTCCTCCAACCTGGATTATAAGTATTACTATAAGGGTTATTTTGAGATCTGAAATTGTTACCCGTATAGTTTATCTGTTCGCTTTCCATGCCAGGATTGTAGGGTGGGTACTCAAGATTCGCCACACCTCCTAGATTTGAATCACATTGCATTACTAGGTGTACCTGCGAGGAATCACACAAACCATCAATCTTTTTATTTAACATCTCTACCTGATTTGATAGCATGGTGACTGCGTCGAGGTTGAAAAATCTGGCTGTTTTTGTTGGCTTTGTCCTTGTAACTTGCCACTGATAGTTGTTCAGTGACATCTCTTATATAAACACATAGGCCGCCTCAAGAGTTTTGTTATTCAGGGTTCCGTTGGCCGCTGGATCAATCAATTGTCTCGTTGAAGGGTTCACACCGTTGTAAAAGGTTTGGACCTATAGCCACAAGGGTAATCCATGGTGTGGGCACCTTCTCAATAGATCTTTGTATCTCTTCTATGCATCGTATAGTGTTTCTAAATCCATCTCCATAAAAGAAGATATCATTCCTTAATTTGGCCATTTTGGTCGGCGGAAAATATTTTAATAAAAATTTTCGGTCATTTGTTCCTATATAGTGATTGATCCTCGTGGAAGAGAATTCAGCCATTGTTTAGCTTTATTCCTCAAAGAAAAGGGAAATAACTGAAGATGGATGGCATCATCAGAAATGCCATTAATTTTGAAAGTATCACAAAATTTTAGGAAATTTGCCAAGTAATTATTTGGATCTTCATCTTGCAAACCATCAAACTGAACAAATTGATGTATCATCTGAATTGTGTTAGGTTTTAGTTCAAAATTATTTGTGCCAATAGCAGGTCTAACAATACTTGACTCAGTTCCTGTGATCATTATTTTGTCGAGCTTTAAAATTTATAAAGAGAAAGATCAAACCTGGAAACTAACTCTGAGAACGATTAAAGGCAAGTGTACCTACCGAACAGCAGCATAGCTTAGGTAAGACCGAATTGTCGAACCAAAAGGAACTAAAAGTACTAATACTAACTTTCTTTTTATTATGTAGCCTAAAATAAATGAAGTTATTTTATTTTGAATTATGAATACTAAACTAAAGACGCAAAGACATATGGAATGAATTGGAAAATAACTTGAAGAGAAACTCAGTTGATCATGACGATACCTTCAGGAAGAATCCACCTAGACTTCACTTGTTATTTAACACTGAACCATATGATTTGTTCACTTAGTTTGATCCGTAGGACTCCCTAACGTATATTAAACCCTCTCTCGAGGCGAATAACTTCTAACCCTAGGTTAATTAGTGGAACTCTCATTCTCTTATAATAACCCCTAGAATAGCGAAGAATCGATCTATGGACTTCCATATTAGGTTTCACCCTAACTCGGCAAAATCTTGTCACCCTATCTCTAGGTGTGCGATCAACTCCGCTTAATTATGCTAGATCTACTCTTAAGCAGGGTCTATTCCTCCTCCACCTAAGCACATCAGATTTGGATTAAGCATGCATAATTAAGAACAAACTAAGTATTTATCATATAATTCATAAAATAATAACAAGATTCATCTAGGTTTCATCTCCTTCAGGCATCTGAAGGGTTTAGTTCATAATGAATAAAGAAATATCTCAAGAGAAAAGATAAAACAAAACATAAGAAACCCCTAAAACCCTTGGAGGAATTAAAGGAGAAATCCGCCGTCTTGAGTAGAATTCCATCTCCTTGAGATGGATCAACTAGCTATCTTCAAGTAATTCCCACAAAGCTGGCCTTCTGGCTCAGCTCCTTGGCCTAGCTAAATGCCCCGACAAAAGCCCTGGCAGAAGGCTTCACCGAACTCCCCCTTAAGTTGCACCCTTAGGTGTTTATATAGACTTTGATATGCCTTACTTGGCCCCTAAGTATCCTAATTCAAGTATAATTCCTATTCAGGTGTTTGAATAGGCTTTGGAATGTATTTTTTTCCTCAAAGTATCCAAATCCGAGTGAAATTACTCTCTCCCGCGGCAGGGGCACGCCATGGTACACGCCCGTGTAAATCATCTTCAGGTCGTATCTTGATTCTATCGATTGGGGCACGACCATGTAAATCATGGCATGGCCGTGTCTTAGTTAATTGTCGAGGCACGACCGCGTGGCTTGAAGTCCAGGCCGTGTCGATTTCCTCTTTGGCTCAAATTGGCCCGTTTTAAGCCCGTTTCTTGTTCTTTTCGTCCTCGGGTGCTTTCTTGAGTAAAACATGAAAAGAAAGGATTAAGAGCACCTTTTTACATAAATCAAGGGCTAAATCATCCAAAAGCATACTAAATGTGAGCCTAAAATATTTACTTTTACGGTTTATCAAATACCCCCACACTTAAGCTTTTGCTTGTCCTCAAGCAAAATTCTCAACTTATAATTAAAACGAACTTTCCATAATTCACAATTCCTATCAACAATGCCTCATCATAATTCACAGATAATTTATACATGGATAATTTAACTCAAAGAATCTTAAAGGCTCAAACAATTCTAAGTCATAAATTTGTAGCATAAAAACATAGGCGTCTCCCCTTATCTAAATGATTACCTTTAATTCAAAATCGACAAGGATTGACATCCTTACTAAAGATTCGCTCAAAGCATTCGAAGTGTTTAAGGTTCGAGAAAAAGCACTCATAAGTCAAACCTGAAAAGTTAATCCCATAGGCTTGCCTGAAAATCAAATCTTCACCACTGAAATATGAGATGATACACAAATCAAAAGGTCTTTATCAGGGTTGTAATGGGGCTTAGGTTAAAGGTGTGGATAAAGGCTGAATTAGAAGGTTTAGAATTGAGATTGACCTGACAAGTTACCTAACTTTTAGAAAAATAATTGAACTAATAATCACATGAAACTTTGGAACTAATAATACTACGAGCTTTTTCTTTGATAATTGAAATTTAAATGTACAAGCTCACCTTTTATACTACTAATACTGAATATACTTTGATTTTTCGATCGATTTTTTTTATATCAAATAGAAACATAATAAAGAAAACTTTATCAATTGAAATAAACTAATTCGGTAACTGATCAAATCAATTCTTGATAGAAGGGTAGTCAAAAGAATGGTGATAACAAATACAAAGGGTTTTGGGTTAATATTGGCAGGTAAATCAATAAAAAGGGTTGTTAGGATCAAATAGGTTCACTAAGGGTTAATTTGTGAAGGTAGGCTTTTTAGTGGAGTGAATAAGCTAAAACTTAGGTGCCTTTAGCATCTCAGTATATCAAATCATTAATGTGGTCTCGATATGTATAATCTAGGCAAGTTCTAGAATAACAATTCAGTGTTAACACACTCATAATCAATAAAGTGAGCATGAAAAAGAATATATGTTCTATAAGGCTCAAATCTCACAAAAATTATGGGTATTTGACATCAATCCTATAAATTTCAAACTTTAAGATAATATTCAAATTCAGTTCAACAACCTAAAAAATTTTTGATTATTGAAAAATAGACTTATCATGCTTGATTCTCTAGTATTCTTCAAGTATAAATCATCAATGCACAATTATCAATGACTTACTCAAAAACATATCAATGAAAATCATAAATCATCAGAAATTTCACTCTAATTGATAATATAAGAAAATTACTTAGAACAAGACTAAAATTCGGGATTTTGGAATAATGCAAAAGTTAGGTACTTTTACCCCCACACTTAAGATGTACATTGCCCTCAATGTAAAAAGATAGATAAACAATTATGTAATAATAAAATCAAAAGAGAAGGGGAGAAGTAACATTTCTTGAATTTTTGGATGAAGTCAATGAAAAGAAACAGGATAAGATTGGAGGTGAACGTGGGGAAGCATCTCGAACCGTTTGAAATTGAATCCTCGAAGTAGCCAACTTGGTTTTATTGTATCCTAAGCTAAATCTAAATGCCATTGAGAAAAAGGAGAGAATAATAAAGGAAGTAAAAATAAAAAAATAAAAAATAAATAAAAAATAAAAATAAAAATATGAATAAAAGTAAATAATTAAATAGAGATAAGGTCCAAGCTCATGTGCCTAGCCGTGGTGTCCACACAGCCACGGCCACGGCCGTGTGCAAGGCCGTGTGAGTATGGAAACCTATGCCTAAATATGAAAAAAATAAAACCAAACTAATTAATACGGTTAGTACTCAGGTTGCCTCCCGAGAAGCACTCGTTTAAAGTCTTGAGCTAGACTTACCTGTTGTACGCACAATCATGGTGGTTTGAGGAGGTGGAAATCCTTTCTCATGCGATCAACTCGGTTATGGATATAAATTTTAAGTCGAGTAATGTTTACCTCAAAAGTGTTAAATTTAGGATTGCTTACCTTGACTGTGTCGTATAGGAAGACATTAAGTACCTCAAAAGTGATTTCATCGTTTGCCTTGAGGTCTGAATTGGTAATTCGAGGGTCTTCCTTATTCAATAATACCTGATCCTCTATTTTCGTGTGATTTATTGTTGATATCAGCTCGTCTGGGGTTTCCTTAGGTTTCACTTCGTGTGGTTCCGGTTCTTTTTTAAATTGTGTTTTCCACTCTTCTAGTTTGTTGACCCTAAGGCGTCGTTCCTCATATAATTCTTCTTTGTTGGAACGAGGTCAAAGATCTAGCTCAGATAGGTGATTTCGTGATGCTTCCTGTAAAGAAGGTTGAATCAAATGGTTATCAATAAAATTAATGTTCGTACCTTTATTACTCGATGTCCTAGCTGAGTTAAGAGCTTGAAGAGTGATTGTTTTGTCTTCTACACGAAGTGTTAGTTCACCAAATTCTTCCTCTGTGTGGTCTTTCTTTATTGCATCGGGATATGGCACACGAGGTTGGCACTCTGTACTTGCCGGTTTTGGTATATCATGGCACACCTCAACCTTACCTTCACTTACCACAGGTTCTTCCCTTGGGTTTGGTTCATCTAGCCCTTCATTGTCATGAGCTGGTACGGTTTGAATTTGCTCGTTTGGGTTAATCTCTGTGTTGCTTGGTAGACGCCCTTGCGATCGTTCAGACATTAACTTTGCAAGTTGTTCAACTAATTTAGTAATTTTCTGAACTTGGTTCTTGATCTCTTTGATCGATGCTTGTTGATTATCGAACGTTGTCTCAGTTTTTTGGGGACGAATTTCTATGGCTGCCATGAATTTTGTCAGCATCTCCTCAAGACTCGACTCCTCTTCCTGTTGGTGAGGTGGTTGTTGAAAATTTGGAGGAAGTTCTGTCTTTGGCTACTTTGATCATCCCACGAGAAATTGGGATGGCAACTCAACTTTGCATTATAAGTGTCATTATAAAATTATTTTGTGGTCTAGAATAGTTACCCGTATAGTGAGCTTGCTCGTTTTCCATGCCATATCTCGTATGGTGGGTACTCGAGGATTCGCCACGCCTCCTAAATTCAAATCATATTGCATTACTGGGTGTACCTGCAAGAGATTATACAAACCATCAATCTTTTTATTCATCATCTCTAGCTGATTAGATAACCTGGTGACCACGTCGAGGTTGAAAACACTGGCGGCTTTTGTTGGCGCTGTCCTTATAACTTGCCACTGATAATTATTCAGTGCCATCTTCTCTATAGACTAAAATTATCTGCCAAAAGCAAAATAGAGGAAAAATTAGCAAAGTAAAGTAAAAAAATAAAATAAATTGTAGAAAATAAAAAAATGGCTAAAGTAATAAAAATAGAGCTTTCTTAATATTTTAGTTCCCCGGCAACGGCGCCAAAAACTTGATCATTGTTTTGTTGAGTTTTAAAATTTATAGAGAAAAATTGAACCTGGAAACTAACTCTGACAACGATTAAAGGCAAGTGTACGTATAGAACAGTAGTATAGCTTAGGTAAGACCAGATTTTCAAACCGAAAGGAACTAAAAGTAATAATACTAACTTTCTTTTTATTATTTAGCCTAAAATAAATGAAGTTGTTTTATTCTGAATTATAAATACTAAACTAAAGATGCAAAGACAGAAAGAATGAATTGGAAAATAACTTGAAGAGAAACTCAGTTGATCACAACGATACCCTCAGGAAGAATCCACCTAGACTTCACTTTTTATTTAACACTGAACCATACGATTTATTCACTTAGTTTGATCCGTAGGACTCCTTAACGTATATTAAACCCTTTCTCGAGGTGAATAATGTCTAACCCTAGGTTAATTAGTGGAACTCTCATTCTCTTATAATAACCCCTAGAATAGCGAAGAATCGATCTATGGACTCCCATATTAGGTTTCACCCTAATCCAAAGAAAATCTCGTCACCCTATCTCTAGGCGTGCGATCAACTCGCTTAATTATGCTAGATCTACTCTTAAGCGTGGTCTATTCCTCCTCCCCAAGCACATCAAATTTGGATTAAGCATGCATAATTAAGAACAAACTAAGTATTTATCATATAATTCAGAAAATAATAACAAGATTCATGTAGGTTTCATCTCCTTCAGGTATCTGAAGGGTTTAGTTCATAATGAATAAATAAAATATCTCAAGAGAAAAGATAAAACAAAACACAAGAAATCCTTAAAACCCCCTGGAGGAATTGAAGGAGAAATCCGCCATCTTGAGTAAAATTTCAGCTCCTTGAGATGGATCAACTTGCTATCTTCGAGTAATTCCCACAAAGCTGGCCTTCTGGCTCCGCTCCTTGGCCTAGCTAACTGCCCCGATAAAAGCCCTGGTAGAAGGCTTCTGCCGAACTCCCCCTTAAGTTGTACCCTTGGGTGTTATATAGACTTTGAGATGCCTTACTTGGCCCCTAAGTATCCTAATTCAAGTATAATTCCTACTCAGTGTTTGAATAGGCTTTGGAATGTGTTTTTTTTCCTCAAAGTATCCAAATCTGAGTGAAATTGCTCTCTCCCGCGACAGGGGCACGACCATGGTACACGCCCGTGTAAATCGTCTTTAGGCCGTGTCTCGATTCTATCGATTGGGGCACAGCCGTGTAAATCGTGGCATGGCCGTGTCTTAGTTAATTGTCGAGGCATGTGGGCCTAAAATATGTTACTTTAACAGTTTATCATCCTGTTAAATTAGGTTTAACATAATCATACATAGTTTGAGGAGCACGATTTTTGGCCACCTCTGGAGGTAGCGGATTATTCTCAGCCATCTCTTCGGTAGTATTAATTTCGTTCTCTTTCTCTTCTTGTATGTAGTTTAAGCTTTGCCTTATTTCTCTACGATTTATGCGAACCGTACCTTCGATATCACTGTCATAAATCAAGGGTCCTACCGGGTTCCTTCTAGTCATAAACTAGAGGTACCTATTAGGAACATATAAAAAGAAAAAGAAAATTAGAAAAGTAAAAATAAAATTTAATTGAAAAAATAAAATATGGCTAAAGTAATAAAAATTAAGCGCTCTTAATATTTCAGCTCCCCAGCAACGGCGCCAAAAACTTGATCGTGCGTCAGAGTCTTAAAAATTTATATAATGAATTATCTAGCCTAAAAACTAACTGTGACAACGACTTGAGGCAAACGCACCTATCGAACAGTAGTATAGTTTAGTGGCAAGACCAGATTGTCGAATCCAAAGGAACCAAAAGTACTAATACTAACTTTCTTTTTATTATTTAACCTAAGAATTAAACTAATTGTTGTTTAACCTAAAATTAACTAACTACTAAGCTAAAGATGCTAAGACACAGAGAAGGAATTGGGGAAAATACCTGAGGGAAAACCAATTGATTAAGACAATACTCGAAGAAGAATCCACCTAGACTTCACTTGTTATCTAACTCTAAACCAGACGATTTATTCACTTGACTTGATCCGTAGGATTCCCTAATTTATATTAATACCTCTCTCGAGGCTACTAATGTCTAACCCTAGGTTGATTAATTGAAATCTCTTTCTAATTAAAATCCCTAGAATTGCGTTAACTCGATCTATGGACTCCCATACTAGGTTTGACCCTAATCCGGTAGATTTTCGTCATCCTATCTCTAGGGTTGTGATCAACTCCGCTTAACTATGCTAGATCTACTATCTACTCTTAGATAGGGTCTATTCCTCCTCTGCCTAAGAGCATAAATGCTTGAATCAATATCCTGAAATATCAAAACAAGAATTAAGAACACATAGTTAAGAACAAATCAAGTATTTATCATCCAACTCAGAAAATAATAACAAGATCCATCTTAGGTTTCATCCCCCTCAGGTATTTGAGGGGTTTAGTTCATAATCATAAAAGAATACATCTCATAAGAAACTATAAAACAAAATATAAAGAAAATCGTAAAACCCCCTGAAGGAATTGAAGGAGAGATCCTTAGTCTTGAGTATGATTATGGCTTCTTAGGATGAATCAACTGGCTTTCTTCGAGTGAATCCCACAATTCGGCCCCTCTGGCTTGGCTCTTTGGCCTATCTGAACGCCCCCTAAAGGTTGGCCTCTAGGGTGTTTATATAGGCTTTTAGAATGTCTTTCTTTGCCTCTAAGTACCCTAATCTGAATGAAACTCTTCTTTACTACGATAGGGACACGCTAGCATACCACGCTCGTGTACTACGCCCGTGTAAATTCAAGTTATAGGCCGTGGTCGATCCTGCTAAAGAGGCACGACTGTGTGACTCGGGGTGCAGGCCGTGTGGATTTCATACTTTGGCCCATTTTCTTCGTTTTCGGCCGTTTCTCGTTCTTTTAATCCTCCGGTGCTATCTCGAGTATAAAACATGAAAACAAAGGATTAGGAGCACCTATTTCCATAATTAAAGGGATAAATCATCCAGAAGTATACTAAATATGGGATTAAAATATGTGTATATTATGGTTTATCACCTTATATTCAACTCATCCACTTCTAGTATATTCAAATTAATTTCTAAACAATTATAAAGTCTTACTATAATAAATAATAATGATTATGATTTAAAGTAATTAAAATATCTTAAAGTAAAATTGAAATTAATAAAAGAAAACAAATAAGCTTTCGCATTAAATAATTGTAACACCCCAAACCCGGCCTGGACGTTATGGTCGAATCTAGCGATGTCACATGGTAGTGTGTTAGAAAACTGTAACTTGGCTTAAAACATTTACCGTTTAGAAATCCTCATTATCTTTTATTAACTCTAAAATTGTGATTCTAATTCAGTCGTTAGTTTTCAAAACATTATACATTGCGGAAGCTTTTTAAACAGTTTGTGTCCTTGTGGGTGTTTTGCTAAAACACATGCATTTCTTTTAAAAAACCATGTTTTACCTACTTTTAGCAGATATATCAGAAAATAGTATAAAATCCAAATTTTAGGTAAAAATCCATAGAGGCCTTTATTATAGAAAAATATCCCAAAATAAAACTAAAAATCGTAAGTAAGTGTCAAATAGCAAAAGGAGTCGTGTGGCCACCACTAAGTCCTCCGCCGCACCGATTCGCCTAATTCTGGGGATTACCTATACAGATTAAACAGAAGAGGTGAGTTTATGTAAACTCAGTATGTAATCCCCATTCAATCAAACATACAATAACACAAAGTCTTAGTTTGGCCTACGCCCTTTTCAATCTCAAAATCAGTATCAATTCTGGCCTTAGCCCATTTCCGTAACAGTGAGCATTAGGGCCTTATCCCATCACAGTATAGTAACAGTAACAGATATGCAATCATAAAATCCTACCCAACCAGCCTCTACACTCCATCTCCGTCTAACCCTACACTCTATGTGGGGATTGATCGCTGTAAAGTAGTCTAGTTTTAAAATTTATAAAGAATGATCGAACACAGTAGACTAACTATGGCAATGATAGAGGCAAGTGTTTGTAACACCCTTAACTCGTGTCTGCCATGATTAGGGTTCTGATGCTACTAATAGCCAAATCTTTTTCAATTTATTAATTCATATCCTAAGCAGATAAAGCACATGGGCATAATAAATATATATAAATATACTTAATATACAAGTTAAAACATATTCAATGTAATCATCCACAAATACAAAATGATCAAACAATATACTTCTATCCTCATTATTAGCATATTTATCTATTTTATTCTATGATACAAACACCTAATTAGTACCACTCCTTTGTATACATTTCATGCAAACATGCCTCACGTACCATTTCATTTTAAACCAAAACACACCGAACCTGGTAATTGAAACTACTAATAAGCATCATTACGATTACATGCATACATCACTTGACATTACACCTATGGACTAAGAGACAATACACTTCATATATATATATATCTATATACCTATATCCGAATATGCATAACCTTAGCTTTTAATGCATAACCCCAATATAACTTTGCATGTTATATGCATAGATCAAAGACCGAATGTACCAACTAAACTTCCATAATTCATGCAAAATTTACGTTACTTATTTGTACTACAATTGACCATACTTAAACATAGGTCTCAAAACCAACTTAACCTAAAAACTCAAGCATATAAACCATGCCTTGACCGAACATTCATTACCAATTTTCCATAATTTATAACTACTTATACTTATCATTAACAATGAATCCAACAAGTTAACTTATACATATATATAATCATTTCTATACAACTACATTTAACTTCCAAGCATTATAAGCATCGTCTTATACCAAAGTTTAAAACAGATTATTATATCAAACATATAAATAATGCTTAAACCAAAAGTAATGACTTTATTCGCAAGGCCATATATATACATTTACAAAATCGAACATCATTCATTACTTATCAAAATACAGCCTATACATGCCTTTGATTCAAAAAGTATACAAAACATATGTATACCAAAGAGAGTGATAGTGTGGTCGACTTTCTTGATGATCCCCTGAGCCCTAGTTGAATCAATGATCTATAAAACAGAAATACAAAAACACATACAGGGTAAGCTCACTAGCTTAGTAAGTCTTAAACAAAAGATAATTCACTAATCAAGCACTTTAACATTTTTAATCAATAAATGTAAAACATTGTATATGTATATTTTGATATGCAATTGATACAAAAATGAATACTAGTGATGTATTAACTCAATTACTTATACTTCACTACCATCGACCTGCAACTCATCAAAGCACAAAGTACATATATTACATGTCGATTACCAGCTCAAATTCACATAACACCATTCTTATCATAATATTTCAACTCAAATAACATTAATCACAACTTACCTTACTTGATGAATTCAATGGGACTTAAGCTTACCTGAGTTTTTAACTCAATAGTTTCACTATGTTACACCTCGATCAATTACGGTTTCTTCATTTTAAAGTATCACCGCATTAAGCTGCTAGGCACAAAACCGAATATATCACCCGGCACTAAGCACGCTAGGCACGAAGCCGAATATGTCACCAGTACAAGGCACTGCTAGGTACAAAGCTTTGAATATGTCACCAAAGACTAAGCACGCTAGGCACGAAGCTCGAATATGTCACCTAAGACTAAGCTCGCTAGGCACGAAGCCGAATATGTCATCGACACTAAGCTGCTAGGCACGAAGCTTTGAATATGTCACCTAAGCACAAGGCACGCTAGGAAATAAGCCCGAAATAATTCATAAACCAGTCCATCAAATTTCATTCCTTAACACTATCATCATTTACTAAACATATACACAATTCACATTCACATATCACCACTAATGTACAAATTCTTATCATATATACAAAAACACATCTAATCCATTTTAAAGCCTTTACATTCGGCTAACACATATATTCATACTCAAATTTATCAAATAATTTCATTGACCCTAATCATAAATAATTCTTTAACATACTTTAGCTTAAGGGCTTACCTTGTTGTAATTGACAACTTAGGCCTATTATTCGAGAACTTTCGTCTTTTCCCAATCCAATTTCATTTTTCTTTGCTCTTGATCTAAAACACATTAAATTCAGCTCATTCAAGTACATTTCAATTCAATTTAGTCCCAAAACACATAAACATGCAAATTACCATTTTACCCTAAGGTTTCACATTTTACTATTTAGTCCTAATTGTACAAAACACAAAATACACACAATTTGCCAAGACTATACGAGGGCGAATATTCCTAGGGACTTTATAAGCCCTCTCATTTCATTTATTTTGCAATTAAGTCCTCTAAAATTTTATTTTTATCAAATAGCCCTAAATACAAAATTTCACCAAAATTTCTAATACAAAACTTGTAAATCTTTAACACATCTTTAATCTAAAACCATCAAATATCAAAACCATAAGAACACATCAATGGCGAACCTCATATACACATGATTCTCAAATATTCAAGCATGGGTCGGGTAATATCTGAAGCAACGATCTCAAAACGTAAAATTAACAAAAACCAAAATCAAACTAACCTTGATTTTAAGCTTTAAAGTGCCGAAAATTTAAACAAGGTTTTCTCCTTTTCTTTAACACATTCGACCATGACAGGAAATAAGATGATAATGGCTTTTCTCATGTTTTATTTAACATATATTTTAACCTTTAATTAATTACCTATTTAACCTTATAACATAAAATTATATAATATAAATCTAAAGGTTAATCTTGTCATATAGCATCCACTAACTTAAAATGGGTTATTTACCCATTTAACACCTCATATTAAAAAGCCATCATCATTCTAGCACTTTACACTATAGCATGCTACTTTTACTTTTTATGCGATTAAGTCCTTTTCTAAATTAAACACATAAACGATAAAATTTTTCTCTGAGACTTTCACACACATTAATTCACATATAATAAACACAAAATATAATATTAAAATATTTCTTGGACTTAGATTCGTGGTCCCGAAACCACCGCTCCAATTAGGGTCAAATTTGGTGCATTACAACTCTCCCTTAATGATTTTCGTCCCGAAAATCTTACCGTTAAACAACGTCGGATATTGTTGCCGATTGAGTCCTCAGCTCCCACGTAGCCTCTTCAACTCCATGCCGATTCAACAAGATTTTCACTAATGGAATCCTTTTGTTTCTTAACTCTTTCATTTCCGATCTAAGATACGGATCGGTTCTTCCTCATACGTCATATCGGGTGATTTCAATCTCGGATGGAGCAATCACATGTGACGGATCGATCCGTATCTCACGAGCATCGAAATGTGAAATACATCGTATCTTTACTAATTTAGAGGTAACTTCAATCTATAAGCAACAGCCCAATCGTTCGATGATTTCATACAATCCGATAAATCTTTGACTCGGTTTGCCTTCAGACCAAAATAAAGTACTTTCTTCCGCGGAGATACTTTCAAGAATACCCGATCTCGACTTGAAATTCTATATCTTTACGTTTCAAATCAGCGTAAGACATTTGACGATCTGATGCGACTTTCAAACTATCTTTGATTATAGCCACTTTACTCAGTCTCTTTAATCAAATCAACCCATTGTATCTTGTTCTCACTGAGCTCGGCCCAGTACAATGGCATACGACACTTGCGCCATATAGAGCTTCATAAGGTGCCATTTGATACTTGATTGAAAACTGCTATTATAAGCAAATTCAATCAAAGGTAAGTACTTTTCCCACGCACCTTCAAACTCAAGAACGTAACATCTCAACATGTCCTCAATCGCTTAAATGGTTCGCTCAGATCGACCGTCTGTCTGCGGATGAAAGGCATGTATAAAGTGAAGTTTAGTACCTAAAGCATCTTGCAGCTTCTTCCAAAACCGCGATGTGAACCTCAAATCTCTATGTGAAATAATGGAACTCGGCACACCATGCAATCTCACAATCTGTGATACATACAACTCAGCAAGTTTATCAAGTGAATAGCCTTTCTGATCGGCACAAAATGAGCTGATTTGGTCAATCTATCCATTATAACCCAAAGCGCATCTTTCTTACTCGATTGTCGAGGCAATCCGGATACAAAATCCATAGTGATTCTATCCCATTTCCATTTAGGTATCATGATCGGCTGAAGTAACCCTGAAGGCACTTGATGTTCTGCTTTTACTTGCTGACAAACTAAGCACTTCGAGACAAATTTAGATATATCCCGTTTCATGCCAGGCCACCAATAGAACTGCTTTCAGATCATTATACATTTTCATGCTACCGAATGTATCGATAATCGACTATCATGAGCCTCACTCAAAATCATCTGAATCAAGTCCACATTCTTCGGAACACATATTCGGCCTTTGAAATTCAAACAATTATTGGCATCAATTCGAAACTCTGACTCTGCATCATTTTCACATTGAACTCATCTAGCAACCAAGTCTTTGTCAATTCTTTGCGCATCACAAATTTGTTGAATGAACATCGGTGTTGCTTTTAACTCGGCTATGATCGAACCATCACCAGACATAACCATCTGTGCGTTCATCGCACGAAGAGCAAATAATGATTTTTGACTTAACGCATCTGCAACAACATTGGCTTTTCCCGGATGGTAGTCAATCACCAACTCATAGTCTTTCAACAATCTAACCATCTGCGTTGTCTCAAGTTCAGATCTTTCTGAGTCATCAAATACTTTAGACTTTTATGATCCGAATAAACGTGACATTTCTCGCCGAATAAATAATGATGCCAAATTTTCAATGCGAAAATAATGGCTGCTAATTCCAGATCGTGAGTCGGATAATTTCTTTCGTGCGGCTTCAATTGTTTTGAAGCGTAGGCTATAACTTTGCCTTCCTGCATCAAAATGCAACCTAACCCATTCAAAGAAGCATCACCAAAAATGACAAATTCTTTACCCGATTCAGGCTGAGTTAACACTAGAGCTTCGGTCAAAAGAGCTTTCAGCTGTTCAAAACTTTTCTGACACTTTTTCGACCACTCAAACTTGACATCTTTCTGTAGTAGCCTTGTCAAAGGTGTAGCTATCACAGAAAAACCTTTTACAAACTGTCTGTAATATCCCTCAAGGCCTAGAAAACTTCAAATTTTAGAAACATTCTTTGGTGGTTTCCAATCGAGGATAGCCGTTATTTTGTTTGGATCCACCCGAATACCTGATGCTGAAACAACATGACCCAAGAAACTGACTTCATTCATCCAGAACTCACATTTACTAAACTTTGAATACAGCTGTTGATCTCGCAAAGTTTGTAGCACTAATCTCAAATGCTCGGCATGCTCGATTTCATCTTTGGAGTAGATCAGTATATCATCAATAAACACTACTACAAACTGATCTAAAAACTGTCTGAAGACCCGATTTATTAGGTCCATAAAAATAGCGGGTGCATTAGTGAGTCCAAAAGGCATAACCAGAAACTCAAAATGTCCGTACCTCGTCCGGAATGCAGTCTTTGGCACATCTGTATCTCTGACTCGTAACCCGATCTCAAATCTATTTTCAAAATACGAAGCCCTTTCAATCGATAAAACAAATCATCAATCCGAGGTAACGGTACTTATTCTTTATAGTTACCTTATTCGATTCTTGATAATCAATACACATTCGCATCGTTCCATCTTTCTTCTTCACAAAAAAAACTGGTGCACCCCAAGGAGAGAAACTCGGTCGTGCAAAGCCCCTATCTGTTAACTCTTGCAACTGTGCTTTCAACTTTTTTAACTCAGTAGGTGCGATCCGATACGGAGCTATCGAGATTGGAGTCGTTCCTGGTGCTAATTCAAGCCGAACTCAATCTCTCGTACTGGTGGTAAACACTGTAGTTCTTCAGGAAACATATCTGGGTATTCACAAACAACCGGTACAGATTCAAAATGCTTTTCAGACATTTTATTATCCAGTACATAGGCCAAATAAGCTTCGCACCCTTTTCTCACATACTTTCGGGCTAACATCGAGGATATTACTGTAGGAAACTCACTTAAATCACTGGATCCAATTCTGATGATTTCACCGTTCTGACATCTCAAATCAATAAGCTTTCTTTTGCAATTCACCACTGCATCATGTGAAGTTAACCAGTCCATTCCCAAAATGTAACATCCTAAATTAGGGGGTTTTTTGTAATTTAATTATTTTCCCATGTGTGTGCTTGAAGAAATGAATACTATGATTGCTAAGCATGTTCTAGGGTCTAGAAATAACCCCGAGCTAGGCCTGACTTAAGACTGGAAATTTCTTTTTAAATGTTTAAAAGGAGGGAGCTAGTGAGATAGTGGTTAAGAAAAATTCGGAGAAGCATGACACAAAGAATTAATTGGCAAAGTGGCTTTCATGCGCCACTTAAGGGCTTAGAGGTGACGATTGGGTAGGTCTTAGGTTCGACTCTTTGGAGTGGCATTTTGGAGTTTTATTTTTATTTGCGGTGATGGGCTAGGAAGGCCTTAAAAATAAATGGTGAGGGTTATGGACATGAAAGTTGGTTTGGTGGAGTGGCTTGGGGCGCCACTTAAGGGTCTTGGCGGATGGACTCAAGTTCAAGTCACGCTAGAAACAATGGGTGTTTTATTTTTGTTTTAAGCGTTAAAGCAAAGGGAAGCTAGCGAAGGAGATCTTAAAAGAATTTGTGACGAGGTTATGTCACAAAGACACGCCTTGGCAGAATGGTTAGAGGCATTGGTGCAGTTTTCCTCCACCAGGTCCTGTGTTCGAACCCAAGAAGCTACAGGTTGGTTTTATTTTTTTTTGTGCACACCGGCGTGAATGGGAGAGTGAGTAATGGCTTGATTTTGGACTCTTAAGGTGAAAAGGATAAACATTGTTTTTCCTTTTAATTTTCGGCTGGAAGAGTTGTGATGTTGTTATACTATATTTTATTTTTTTTATTTGTAAAGGTGATAAAGGTAGGGATAAGAGATAAATCTTGATTTGGGGGATAATTAAAAGCTAAAATTATCAAAAAGGGGGAGAGTTGGCCGAAGGTGGGATTGTAGGCAAGGTTGGCTATCGGTTTTGGGAGCATAAGCATAGCCAAATGTCCCCCTAACCTCATTCAAGGCTATTTTCTTTTCTCTCAAGAACCTGGCCGAATTCTCCCTAACCATATTTGCCAAAGTTCTCTAGAATTTCTCTCTTACATTCTTCTACTTGGTAGAACCTACCCCCCTTCTACTAAAAATTTCACCTTCCTTGTTAGCTGAATATCTCTTCCATAAAGGGCTTAGGCGAATCCCCTAGTAAGGTGCTATCGATTTCCAAAGGGTGGTAAGTGTGTCACTTTAACATTCGACTTCTTTTCTTTTCCTTTTGTGTGCTGAAAGCTTGAGAAACAAGCCTTGGTAAGTTGGCCGAATGTGGTTATGGTTCTAATGGAGTACGTTTTGTGTGTAGATAACGTTAAGGTACATTGAGGGAGCCTATCGGGATTTGATTTTTCAAGGTAAGGCTTATACATCATTCGGCCAAGGGCCATTTGTTGAGAATAAGTGCCTAAAGTTGAAACTAACATGTGCCATATAAGGATTCAACGATTTCAGGAATAAGTGCAGCTTCAGGATTTGTTTGGAAACCAAATCCATTTAAGGTAAGTGCCGCAAATGAGCCTTTGGTATTAAGTTGTTACGGCCGAATAGGCCTATGTCACTAACCTTGTTGTTGGCCGAATATAGGGTCAAAGGATCTAGCATCGTAGATCGGATCTTCGGGATCTAGGAATTTCGGTAGTAACAGGTGTGTAAGATTCTTTACACACTTTATTAATTAACATTGTTATATTGTGCCTTTTAATCATTATGGTAGTGATTTGCTTGTAGGCTTAAGCATGGATTTCGGGTAAGTCCCCTAATACGTGATCTATGATATATGATTTTGTATGCCATCATATGCTATTGGATGCTATGCTATACATAAATGCATGATACTTGGGATTATGACAATTGTTATGTAAGCATGATGATGGTGGGATTGATGAGAGGAGGGGGATGATTTCTATGGACTGTCACCAGTGGTTTTGACCACAAGATGGGTTGGCCCCATCAGTTTAATTGTGACTTCGGTCACCAGTGGTTTTGACCACACCGTTGATAAATCGTGACTAAGTCCCGGTGATTTGGTACCACTAGTGGTTTTGACCACATTATGATATTTGTGACCTATGGTCATCGTGGTTTTGACCACACGATGGGTTGGCCCCATCATTTGATTCGTGACTCTAGTCACGGTGGTTTTGACCACCAAATGGTTTTGACCACACGGGGTAGTTAAAGGAGTACGGATGGTTAGTGGGGTTGCATGTTTGCATGTTATTAATAATCGTGTATGAGTTGCATTTCGGGTGGGGAATTACACTGAGTCTTGGTGACTCACCCTTCCCAAATTATTTTTCGGATGAGTAGATCGCGGAGATGAAGCGGAGAGGACTCGAGATGACCATGCTTGTTCCTTAGTTTTGGAATTTTATTTGATTACATTCATGTTTATTTACTTTCTACATTTTTAATTTGGGTTGTAATAAGGCGCTAATTATTATTTGGATGTTTTAATTAGTTGTTTTAATTTACTTATACTATATTACAAAATGAAATTATAAATGTTAAGTAAATCGGTTAAAAGCAACATTTTCAAATTAAGAATCTTTTACGAGTTTTTAAAGATGTTACCATCGGGTAACAAAATACACCAAGTCAACTATACCCTTGGCGATTTTAAAATTTTACATGATCAAACGTTTTCAAAGGGTTTATCAACACAACCACGTTTATAAAAATAATCCCAACTGAGTTTTATCTAACCCTGTTTTAATACCTTAGCCATATTTTTAGCAAGTTTTCACCAGACACTCAAAATGTTTCAAATCATTTTACTCCGTGACATACCAGATCCGGTCAGGACTCATGGGCTGGGTTTGGGGTGTTACATTTTTGGTATCAGAGCCAGGTTCAAAACTCGGTTGTGGGGGCCCAAGGCCCAAAATGTTTTGTTCTTGTTAGTGGGCCTTATTAGAATGTTTTGGGAAATTGTTTATGGTTCGAACAGCATGGCACCGAGTCTCCGGCACCTATCTGCCCAGGTAAGTAATTCTATCTATTTTTGTGAATACTTGGTAGGGGTAGAAGGGTAAATTGGGAACGTAGACTATTAGAATAAGGAATTGTTGAACCCAGGGTTAGCGAACCCCAACAAACAATGCATAAGATTTAATAATTCCTAAACAACCCCGTGAGTTGTCACCGAGCAAGGGATGTGGCAATCGTTATACGCATGTCTAGGATTGCATTGGTGGGAGCTCGGTATTTAAGCGCCCTAGTGACTCACCTCCTACTCACTCGAATCCTACAGTGCGTAGTGATGATTCATCCTAATGAGACGACACACTCACAAAGCTAAACTTGATAACTAAAACCCGAAAGGGGCTAGCCGTTTTGTTTTGAAGTAATTAAAACCTTGGTTTTTAAAAAAAATGATGACCAAAATACCTCGGCTTATAAATTACCAAAATACCCTCCGTATGAAAAATTTCCAAATAAAAAATTTCAAAATAACCTTCTTTGTGAAATCAATTAGAACCAAATTTTGGAAATCTTGTTATGAAAAAATTTTACTAAAATACCCTAGTGGTAAAATTACAAAATTGCCCCTAACCAACAAAATTACCGAATAACCACGGTTTTCAAAATTTTGCAACATCACTTTATTTCGAAAATGCAATTCTCAAAAGAACCATCAAAGTTTTACAACTTTTGAAATATCCACGATTTATTAAATTTTACAAATTCACCCCGATTTGTGAAAAATTATCGAAATACCACGAGATCCAAAATTACCAAATACCCCAGATTTTAAAATTTTTCAAAATACCCGGAAATTTAAGAGTTCCAAAATAATTTTAACAAAATCATCCGAGAACTTTTATTTTGAAAAATTACAAAAATACCTCATAGGATAAATTACGAAAATACCCCTAGGTAGTGGAAAAATAATCACAATGAAAACTACAACGTCTCTTTGAATGAATGAATAGAAAGACTGTGTGCGTGTATGAATACGAAAGAACCACTCCTAAAACTCCTATCATAAAATTTCTTCGCGGATAATCAAGTGAAACAAAGGTACTAATGCATAAAATTCTTGAACAGATAAACGCAAACAAGAATAATGAGTACGAGAGGTCGTGGACGTCCGCCCCGTGGCCGTGAAAGGGGTAGGATGACCTTGTCGGAGCCAGCAGGGTCTAGTCATGGGTCTGGAAATGAGATGTCGGATCTGCCGGTGGCGGCGAGTTTCAAGATCGGATCGGTGGTAACGATGTAGTATCTCAAGTTCATCATGCGAGTGTTGAAACGAGTTCTGAGGAGTCTTGGTGGAGGCCAGTAAATCGTGGTTGAGCGACTCCTGCTAACGGAGCGGAGGTGTTTAGAGGAGTTTCGTGTGGCACCCAATGCGGCCGAATATTGGTTAGAATCTACTGAGAGGATTGTGGGTGACCTGGATTTCACAGCTGAGGAGAAGTTGAAGGGTATCATCTCTCTGCTTCGGGATGAGTCATATCAGTGGTGGCTCACTTAAGGGATGGAGCGATGGCGGAGGATCTCACATGGGAATTCTTTAAGGCCGACTATCAAAAGAAATACATCGAACCGATTCACGTGGATGCGCAGTAGAAGGCTTTCTTGAACCTGGTTCAAGGTAATAAGATAGTAGCGGAGTATGAGGCTGAATTCTTTAGGTTGAGTAGGTATGCTCGTGGTATTGTGGGTATCGAGCATGAACACTGTGTTAGATTCGAGGATGGGCTGAGAGATGAGCTGAGGATGATGATAGCTCCACAACAGGAACGGGAGTTATTTGTCTTAGTGGAGAAGTCTAAGGTTCTTTGAAGGGTAAGGCGATCGGTTAGGCGGAATCGGGATAGGAACCGGAATAAGAGGAGCTCGGATCTTTAAAGTTTTACGTGTCAAGTAAAGAGGACGAGGTTTGGTGGGTCGATCAAGTCGCTAGGCTGTCTTGCTACCAATTCTCAATGGCTGCCACGGTGTGCTCGGTGTGGGAAGTCTCACACGGGGAAGTGTTAGAATGGTAATCGCGGATGTTTCGAATGTGGGTCCATGGAACATTGAGTTAGAGATTGTCCGAAAAAGGCAGCTATCTTGAGATCGAGGTCGGGGATCGTGCAATCAATAGAAGGATAACCAACAGCCTCAGGGGTCGTGGTGCAATAAGAGGAGGTAATGGTCTTTGGCAGAGGTCGTGGGGCATCAAGGGAGGTATCATGGTAATGCGAGGCTAGGCAACCTGGTTTGGTCTATGCCATGAGGCGTCAAGAGGAGGCGACGACTTGGACGTCATAACCGTATGTTCTTGATCTTTGGTGTACCCTATAGTACTTTGATTGACATTGGCTCAACCCACTCATACATTGCTAGTAGCGTAGTGGAAACTCGCACTTAGACTCGAGCTACTTCTAGGAAGATGACCGTATTAAGCCCTTTAGGTCACTCTGTAGAAGTAAGTAAACTCTATAGAAACGTACCCCTAGAACTCCAAGAGGTCGTGTTCTTGGCTGACTTGATGGAACTACCATTTTGGGAGTTCGACCTAATCCTCAGGATGGATTGGCTAGTAAAGTATCAGGCTAGCCTGGATTGCGCAGCTAAGCGCATGGTAATAAAGACCGTGGAAGGTGATGAGGTGGTGATGATAGGTAAAAGGAGAGATTACCTATCTAATCTGGTTTTTGCATTGAAGGCGGAAAAGATGGTGAGGAAGGGTTGTGAAGCATATGTGGTGCATGTCTGTGCTTTGGAAGCTAAGGATGTTGCTGTGAGAGATGTCCGGACCGTAAGGGACTATGTTGATGTGTTTCCAGAGGAACTTCCGGGTCTACCTCCGGACCGTGAGGTTGAATTTGGTATAGATTTGTTACCCGAAACCGCGCCAGTATCTATAGCTCCGTATCGGATGGCGCCGAAAGAATTGGTAGAGTTGAAGGTGCAGATTCAGGAATTGTTGGATAAAGGGTTCATCCAACCAAGTGTATCGCCTTGGGGAGCTCCAGTGCTTTTTGTCAAGAAGAAAGATGAGACAATGAGGATGTGTATAGACTATCGGTAGCTGAACAAGTTGACAATAAAGAACCGGTATCCTTTGCCCAGGATTGACGATCTGTTCGATCAACTCAAAGGAGCATCGATGTTCTCTAAGATTGACCTTAGGTCAGGATACCATCAGCTTAAGGTGAAGGAGGCTGATGTCCATAAGACGGCATTCCGTACCCGGTATGGGCACTACGAGTTTCTGGTAATGCCTTTTGGTTTGATGAATGCACCGGCAGCGTTTATGGACATGATGAACCGAGTTTTCCAACCCTATCTGGATCAGTTCATCGTGGTATTCATAGATGACATTTTGGTGTACTCGAAGTGCGAGGAGGAGCATGACGCACATCTTCATGTGGTTACGCAAGTTCTAAGGAGAAAGCAGGTTGTACGCCAAATTCAGTAAGTGTGAGTTCTGGCTCAAAGAGGTAACCTTTCTAGGGCATGTTGTTTCAGCCAAGGGAATTAGGGTAGATCCCCGTAAGATTGAGGCAGTATTGGAGTGGAAACCACCAAAGTCTGTTACGAAAATTCAGAGTTTTTTAGGGTTGGCAGGATATTATAGGAGATTCGTGGAAAATTTCTCCTTAATCACAGCACCGTTGACTAAGCTGTTGAGAAAAAGGGTTCCGTTTGTATGGTCTGAGAAGCAGCAAGAGAGTTTCGATAAGTGAAGAGGATTTTGATGAAGCACCGGTCTTAATTCAAATTTGAGGCGGAAAGGAGTTCATCATGTATTGTGATGCATCGACATCTTGGTTTAGGGTGTGTGTTGATGCAAGAAGGAAAGGTGGTCGCTTATACGTCCACGGTAATTGAGGCCTCATGAAGCTAACTCTTGGACACATGATTTGGAATTGATCTGCTGTGGTTTTGCCTTGAAAATCTGGAGGCACTACCAGATGGGGAGAAGTCGATAGTGTACACAGATCACAAAAAGTCAAGTACCTCCCGACTCGTAAAGATTTAAATCTGAGGCGCGGAGGTGGATTGAGTTGTTGAAGGACTACTTGCTCAATCGAATATCATCCGGGAAGGCTAATGTGGTAGGCGATGCATTGAGCGAAAGGTGGTAAGCGGATTTGCGAGCAATGTTTGCTCATTTAAGTCTCTATGAGGATGGGAGCCTTTTGGCAGAATTCCAAGTGAAGCCATCTTGGATGAATGAGGTCAAAGAAAGACAGATGACCGATGAAACTTTGAATACTCGGAGGTTACAAGTCTGAGAATGGTGAGGTGAAGATTTGACTTGGCGATGATGGAGTGCTATACTTTCGGGAGAGTATGCATGCCCAAGGATGATGATTTGAGGCGGTGAATCCTTAAAGAAGCTCATAGCAGTGCGTGCGCTATGCACCCGGGAAGCAGCAAGATGTATCGGGATTTAAGGGAGCAATTTTGGTGGTCGGGTCTTAAGCAGGAAGTAACCGAGTTAGTGGGCAAGTGTCTAACATGCCAGCAAGTTAAGGCTGAGCATCAATTGCCATCAGGGCTGTTACAATCGGTAAGGATCCCACAGTGGAAGTGGGAGGAGATTACTATGGATTTCGTAAGTGGGCTTCCCCTTACGCCCAGTAAGAAAGATGTTGTTTGGGTGATAGTAGACCGGTTGACTAAGTCGACCCATTTCATACCGGTACGGGTTGACTACGCCCTTCAAAGGTTAGCCAAGCTGTATATAGCTGAGATAGTGCGGTTGCATGGAGTACCGGTGTCCATTATCTCAGATTGGGATCCCCGGTTTACGTCGAGATTCTAGAAGGCTTTATATCAGGAGTTAGGCACGAAGTTCAATTTCAGCACGGCTTTTCATCTGCAGTTTGATGGACAATCTGAGAGGGTCATCCAAGTGTTGGAAGACATGTTGAGGGGCTGTGTTTTGGATTTCTGTGGTAGTTGGGAGGAGTACCTACCTTTGGCTGAGTTCGCTTATAACAATAGTTATCAAGCAAGTATTCGGATGGCACCGTATGAGGCGCTGTATAGTCAGAAATGCCGTACTCCTACATGTTGGACGGAACTAGGAGAACGTCGGATGTTGGGTCGAGTTAAGTGTGAGCGGAGGATAAGGTTAGAGTAATTCGGGATCGTCTTAAGGAGGCATCGGACAGCGTAAATCCTACGCCGATCTTAAGCGCAGAGAGGTTGAATATCGAGTGGGTGATAAGGTCTTCTTGAAGGTATCCCTTGGAAGAAGGTGCGAGGTTTGGCGGAAGGCAAGCTAAGCCCTAGATTCATCGGACCGCATACGGTGTTGAAACGTGTGGGACCGATAGCTTACCGACTTGAGTTGCCCGTGAATTGAGCGGATACATAACGTCTTCCATGTTTCGATCTTTGAGGCACTATCGATCGATCCCTCACACGAAGTGCGGTCGCGAAATTGAGGTGAACCCGGACTTGTCTTTCAAGAGGAGCCAGTCTGATTTTGGATCGAGATGTCAAGGTTCGAGGAGGAAGTCGGTGCCTTTGTTAAAGGTGTTATGGCGAAATCATGGTACGGAGGAGGCTACATGGGAACCCGAGGATGTGATGCAGTAGCAATACCCCAACTCTTCGATCCGAGGTAATTTCGAGGCGAAATTCTTTTTAAGGGGGGTAGAAGCTGTAACATCCTAAATTAGGGGTTGTTTGTAATTTAATTATTTTCCCATGTGTGCTTGAAGAAATGAATACTATGATTGCTAAGCATGCTCTAGGGTCTAGAAATAACCCCGAGCTAGGCCTGACTTAGGACTGGAAATTTCTTTTTAAATGTTTAAAAGGAGGGAGCTAGGTGAGATAGTGGTTAAGAAAAATTCTGGGAGAAGCATGACACAAAGAATTAATTGGCAAAGTGGCTTTCATGCGCCACTTAAGGGCTTAGAGGTGACGATTGGGTAGGTCTTGGGTTCGAGCTGCTGGAGTGGCATTTTGGAGTTTTATTTTTATTTGCGGTGATGGGCTAGGAAGGCCATAAAAACAAATGGTGAGGGTTATGGACATGAAAGTTGGTTTGGTGGAGTGGCTTGGGGCGCCACTTAAGGGTCTTGGCGGATGGACTCAAGTTCAAGTCACGCTAGAAGCAATGGGTGTTTTATTTTTGTTTTAAGCGTTAAAGCAAAGGGAAGCTAGCGAAGGAGCTCTTAAAAGAATTTGCGACGAGGTTATGTCACAAAGACATGCCTTGGCAGAATGGTTAGAGGCGTTGGTGCAGTTTGCCTCCACCAGGTCCTGTGTTCGAACCCAAGAAGCTGCAGGTTGGTTTTATTTTATTTTTTTGTGCACGCCGGCGTGAATGGGAGAGTGAGTAATGGCTTGATTTTGGATTCTTACGGTGAAAAGGATAAACATTGTTTTTCCTTTTAATTTTTGGCTGGAAGAGTTGTGATGTTGTTATACTATATTTTATTTTTTTTTATTTGTAAAGGTGATAAAGGTAGGGATAGGAGATAAATCTTGATTTGGGGGATAATTAAAAGCTAAAATTATCAAAAAGGGGGAGAGTTGGCCGAAGGTGGGATTGTAGGCAAGGTTGGCTATCGGTTTTGGGAGCATAAGCATAGCCGAATGTCCCCCTAAACTCATTCAAGGCTATTTTCTTTTCTCTCAAGAACCTGGCCGAATTTTCCCTAACCATATTTGCCAAAGTTCTCCAGAATTTCTCTCTTTTTTTCTTCTACTTGGCCGAACCTACCCTCCTTCTACTAAAAATTTCACCTTCCTTGTTAGTCGAATATCTCTTCCATAAAGGGCTTAGGCCGAATCCCCCTAGTAAGGTGCTATCGATTTCCAAACGGTGGTAAGTGTGTCACTTTAGCATTCGGCTTCTTTTCTTTTCCTTTTGTGTACTGAAAGCTTGAGAAACAAGCCTTGGTAAGTTGGCCGAATGTAGTTATGGTTCTAATGGTGTACATTTTGTGTGTAGATAACGTTAAGGTACATTGAGGGAGCCTATCGGGATTTGATTTTTCAAGGTAAGGCTTATACATCATTCGGCCAAGGGCCATTTGTTGAGAATTAGTGCCTAAATTTGAAACTAACATGTGCCATATAAGGATTCAACGATTTCAGGAATAAGTGCAGCTTCGGGATTTGTTTGGAAACCAAATCCGTTTAAGGTAAGTGCCACAAATGAGCCTTTGGTATTAAGTTGTTATGGCCGAATAGGCCTATGTCACTAACCTTGTTGTTGGCCGAATATAGGGTTAAAGGATCTAGCATCGTAGATCGGATCTTCGGGATCTAGGAATTTCAGTAGTAACAGGTGTGTAAGATTCTTTACACACTTTATTAATTAACATTGTTATATTGTGCCTTTTAATCAATATGGTAGTGATTTGCTTGTGGGCTTAAGCATGGATTTCGGGTAAGTCCCTTAATACGTGATCTATGATATATGATTTTGTATGCCATCATATGTTGGATGCTATGCTATACATAAATGCATGATACTTGGGATTATGACAATTGTTATGTAAGCATGATGATGGTGGGATTGATGAGAGGAGGGGATGATTTCTATGGATCTGTCACCGGTGGTTTTGACCACAAGATGGGTTGGCCCCATCGGCTTAATTGTGACTTCAATACCACGGTGGTTTTGACCACACCGCTGATAAATCGTGACTAAGTCCCGGTGGTTTGGTACCACCAATGGTTTTGACCACATTATGATATTTGTGACCTATGGTCATCGGTGGTTTTGACCATACGATGGGTTGGCCCCATCATTTGATTCGTGACTCTAGTCACCAGTGGTTTTGACCACCGGTGGTTTTGACCACACGGGTAGTTAAAGGAGGACGGATGGTTAGTGGGGTTGCATGTTTGCATGTTATTAATAATCGTGTATGAGTTGCATTTAGGGTGGGGAATTACACTTGAGTCTTGGTGACTCACCCTTCCCAAATTATTTTGCGAGATGAGTAGATCGCGGAGATAGAGTGGAGAGGACTCGGCGGCCATGCTTGTTCCTTAGTTATTGGAATTTTATTTGATTCTCGTTCATGTTTATTTACTTTCTACATTTTAATTTGGGTTGTAATAAGGCCGCTAATTATTATTTGGATGTTTTAATTAGTTGTTTTAATTTACTTATACTATATTACAAAATGAAATTATAAATGTTAAGTAAATCGGTTAAAAGCAACATTTTCAAATTAAGAATCTTTTACGAGTTTTCAAAGATGTTACCATCGGGTAACAAAATACACCAAGTCAACTATACCCTTGACGATTTTAAAATTTTACATGATCAAACGTTTTCAAAGGGTTTATCAACACAACCACGTTTATAAAAATAATCCCAACTGAGTTTTATCAAACCCTGTTTTAATACCTTAGCCATATTTTGAACAAGTTTTCACCAGACACTCAAAATGTTTCAAATCATTTTACTCCGTGACATACCAGATCTGGTCAGGACTAATGGGCCGGGTTTGGGGTGTTACACAAAATTATGTCGAACTCATCGAAGGGCAACAATATTAAATAGGCTGGGAAGCAAGAATCCCGAATCATCAACGGGCAACCTCTACACACTTTATTAACAAATACACATCTACCCAAAGGGTTGGACACACGAATCACAGACTCAATAGACTCAACTGGCAGAGTCTTATCGAATACTAGAGTTTCACACACATATGAATGAGTCGAACCATGATCAATCAATGCAATCACAGTAGTATCATGAAGGGTGAAAGTACCGGCAATGACATCTGGGGAGGAAGCATCCTCTCTGGCTCGTGTAGCCTAAGCTCTAGCTGGAGCTCTAGCTTTTGATCACATTGCGGTGTCCTTCGTCCCTCTCTGACTGCCACTTACATTGCCTGAATGTCTGAGTGGTCTACCCCGTGCTGGCACATTGCTCGGTCTAGTGTTCTGAGTTGCATTTTGCTCGGCTAACATCGAGCACTCTCGAATAAAATGATCCGACGATCCACATTTAAAGCAAGACCGATCACGAACTCTACAACTCCCAGGATTCCCACAATGTTTACACTCAGCCCGGTTCTGCAGAACATTACCGACACTAGCTATCGACGTGGCTCGGGATCTCCTTTGGAGGTCGATCACGTATAGGCAAGTCTAAAGTGGCTTTATGTCGATTTGGGGTCATCTCGAACTTCTTATGCACGAATGGAAAATTTTACTCGATGATCTTTTCGAGTGTCTCTAGCTTCTACTTGACTTTTCTTTTCTCCTTCCGAGCTCTTCGACTTTACAAGCTCGCTCGACTAATGTCACAAACTCTTTGATTTCAAGAATGCCAACAAGTAACTTTATGTCTTCATTCGTGCCGTCTTCAAATCATACACATAATGGCTTTAGTAGATATACACTCCGTGCGTAATGACTCAATCGACAAACTTCCGCTCATATTAAATCACGGTCATGCGAATTCTATTTTAATTCCAAAATTCTTTCCGTTTCGATCGATGAATCTCTGACTGATATATTTCTTACGGAACTCAATTTGGAAGAAGTCCCAAGTTACTTTTTCTTTCGGAACTACGGATACCAGTGTGTTCCACCAATGATAGGCAGTGTCCCGAAGTAGAGATATAGCACACTTTAGGCATTCATCTGGAGTACAAAATAACTCATCGAGTACCCGAATAGTGTTATCAAGACACATCTCGGCTCGCTCTGCGTCATCATCATCATTGGCCTTGAATTCCTCAGCCCCATATTTCCTGATTTTATCAACGGGAGGCCTGCTAGATCTCATCGGATCTATCATCGGGGGTGCTGAAGGTACCAGAGTTAGATTATTCGAGGGTGGAGGTTGTTGTATTGCCGGATTAGTCTGAATAAACTGGGTAAACCATTCGTTCATCATCTGATAGAAGGCTTGTTTAGCCTCCCCCTCATGGCTACCCGAAACTGGTCGAGAGTCTAATGGTGTTGATCCACGTGCGAGACTAGGCGCAACATTCTCCACATCATCAGCTACGGCTCTATTGGGATCGGAATCTATTTACTATATAAAATACAATTGAAATTGTCAGAAGTCACCACACTATCATATATACAATTCAAAGGCATGTATAGCTAGACTCTTACGTACCACGGTAGCCCTAGAATCGACTAAACCGTAGCTCTGATACCAATAAAATGTAAAACCCTTAACCCGTATCCGTCGCCAGATTAGGGTTACAGGCGTTACCAATAGCCAAATCTTTTTCAATTTATTAATTCATATCCTAAACAGATAAAGCACATGGGCATAATAAATATATATAAATATACTTAATATACAAGTTAAAACATATTCAATGTAATCATCCACAAATACAAAATGATCAAACAATATACTTCTATCCTCATTATTAGCATATTTATCTATTTTATTCTATGATACAAACACCTAATTAGTACCACTCCTTTGTATACATTTCATGCAAACATGCCTCACGTACCATTTCGTTTTAAACCAAAACACACCGAACCTAGTAATTGGAACTACTAATAAGCATCATTACGATTACATGCATACATCACTTGACATTACACCTATGGACTAAGAGACAATACACTTCATATATATATCTATATACCTATATCCGAATATGCATAACCTTAGTTTTTAATGCATAACCCCAATATAACTTTGCATGTTATATGCATAGATCAAAGACCAAATGTACCAACTAAACTTCCATAATTCATGCAAAATTTACGTTACTTATTTGTACTACAATTGACCATACTTAAACATAGGTCTCAAAACCAACTTAACCTAAAACACAAGCATATAAACCATGCCTTGACCAAACATTCATTACCAATTTTCCATAATTTATAACTACTTATACTTATCATTAACAATGAATCCATCAAGTTAACTTATTCATATATATAATCATTTCTATACAACTACATTTAACTTCCAAGCATTATAAGCATACATCTTATACCAAAGTTTAAAACAAACTATTATATCAAACATATAAACAATGCTTAAACTAAAAGTAATAGCCTTATTCGCAAGGCCATATATATACATTTACAAAACTCGAACATCATTCATTACTTATCAAAATACAAACCTATACATGCCTTTGATTCAAAAGTATACATAACATATAAATACCAAAGAGAGTGATAGTGTGGTCGACTTTCTTGATGATCCCCTAAGCCCGTAGTTGAATCAATGATCTATAAAATGTAAATACAAACACATACGAGTAAGCTCACTAGCTTAGTAAGTCTTAAGCAAAAGATAATTCACTAATCAAGCACTTTAACATTTTAATCAATAAATGTAAAACATTGTATATGTATATTTTGATATGCAATTGATACAAAATCGAATACTAGTGATGTATTAACTCAATTACTTATACTTCACTACCATCGATCCGCAACTCATCAAAGCACAAAGTACATATATTACATGTCGATTACCACTCAAATTCACATAACACCATTCTTATCATAATATTTTAACTCAAATAACATTAATCACAACTTACCTTACTCGATGAATTCAATGGGATTTAAGCTTACTCGAAGTTTTAACTCAATAGTTTCACTATGTTACACCTCGATCAATTATGGTTTCTTCATTTTTAAGTATCACCGGCATTAAGCTCATGCTAAGGCAGAAACCCGAATATATCAAGCACTAAGCCCGCTAGGCACGAAGCCCGAATATGTTACTGACATAAGGCACGCTTGGCACAAAGCTTGAATATGTCACCCAAGACTAAGCCTACTAGGCACGAAGCCCAAATATGTCACCTAAGACTAAACTTGCTAGGCACAAAGCCGAATATGTCATCAAGCACAATGCTCGCTAGGCAATAAGTCTTAATAATTCATAAACCATCCATCAAATTTCATTCCTTAACACTATCATCATTAACTAAACATATACACAATTCACATTCACATATCACCACTAATGTACAAATTCTTATCATATATACAAAAACACATCTAATCCATTTTAAAGCCTTTACATTCGCTAACACATATATTCATACTCAAATTTATTAAATAATTTCATTGAACCTATTCATAAATAATTCTTTAACATACTTTAGCTTAAGGACTTACCTCGATTGTCGACGAACAACTTAGACCGGCTATTCGAGAACTTTCGTCTTTTCCCGATCCAATTCTGTTTTTCTTTGCTCTTGATCTAAAACACATTAAATTCAGCTCATTCAAGTAC
Source organism: Gossypium rotundifolium (assembly GCA_025506655.1). Taxonomy (NCBI): domain Eukaryota; kingdom Viridiplantae; phylum Streptophyta; class Magnoliopsida; order Malvales; family Malvaceae; genus Gossypium; species Gossypium rotundifolium. Next base: position 18,959,310 of record CP106729.1, read on the forward strand.
ATTTCAATTCAATTTAGTCCCAAAACACATAAACATGCAAATTACCATTTCACCCCTAAGGTTTCACATTTTACTATTTAGCCTTAATTGTACAAAACACAAAATACACACAATTTGCCAAGACTATACAAGGGCCGAATATTCCTAGGGACTTTATAAGCCCTCTCATTTCATTTATTTTGCAATTAAGTCCCTCTAAAATTTTATTTTTATAAAATAGCCCTAAATACAAAATTTCACCAAAATTTCTAATACAAAACTTGTAAATCTTTAACACATCTTTAATCTAAAACCATCAAATATCAAAACCATAAGAGCACATCAATGGCCGAACCTCATATACACATGATTCTCAAAAATCCAAGCATGGGTCGGGTAATATACGAAGCAACGATCTCAAAACGTAAAATTAACAAAAACCAAATCAAACTAACCTTGATTTTAAGCTTTAAAGTGCCGAAAATTTAAACAAAGTTTTCTCCATTTTCTTTAACACATTCGACCATGAAAGGAAATAAGATGATAATGGCTTTTCTCATGTTTTATTTAACATATATTATAACATTTAATTAATTACCTATTTAACCTTATAACATAAAATTATATAATATAAATCTAAAGGTTAATCTTGTCATATAGCATCCACTAACTTAAAATGGGTTATTTACCCATTTAACACCTCATATTAAAAAGCCATCATCATTCTAGCACTTTATACTATAGCATGCTACTTTTACTTTTTACGCGATTAAGTCCTTTTTCTAAATTAAACACACAAACGATAAAATTTTTCTACGAGACTTTCACACATTAATTCACATATAATAAACACAAAATATAATATTAAAATATTTCTTGGACTCAATTGTGGTCCCAAACCGCTCGTTCGATTAGGGTCAAATTCGTCTCATTACAACTCTCCCCTCGAATGATTTTCGTCCCTAAAATCTTACCATTAAACAACGCTCGGATATTGTTGCCTCATTGAGTCCTCAGTTCCACATAGCCTCTTCAACTCCATGCCGATTCCACAAGATTTTCACTAATGGAATCCTTTTGTTTCTTAACTCTTTCATTTCCGAGCTAAGATACGGATTGGTTCTTCCTCATACGTCATATCGGCCTGATTTCAATCTCGATGGAGCAATCACATGTGACGGAACCGATCAGATTCACGGAGCATAGAAACGTGAAATACATCGTGTCTCTTTACTAATTCAGAGGGTAACTTCAATCTATAAGCAACAGGCCCAATACGTTCGATGATTTCATACGATCGATAAATCTCGGACTCGGCTTTGCCTTTTCGACCAAAACGAAGTACTTTCTTCCACGGAGATACTTTCAAGAATACCCGATCTCCGACTTGAAATTCTATATCTTTACGCTTCAAATCAACAGTAAGACTTTTGAGGATCTCGATGCGACTTTCAAACTATCTTTGATTATAGCCACTTTCTGCTCATCTCTTTAATCAAATCAACCCCTTGTAACTTGTTCTCACCGAGCTCGGTCCAAAGACAATGGCGCATTTACACTTGCGGCCATATAGAGCTTCATAGGGTGCCATTTTGATACTTGATTGAAAACTGTTATTATAAGCAAATTCAATCAAAGGTAAGTACTTTTCCCACATACCTTCAAACTCGAGAACGCAACATCTCAACATGTCCTCAAGTGTTTGAATGGTTATTTCAGATCGATCATGCATGCTGCATGGATGAAAGGTCGTGCTAAAGTGAAGTTTAGTACCTAAAGCATCTTGCGCTTCTTCCAAAACCGCGATGTGAACCTCGAATCTCTATCCAAATAATGGAACTCAAGACACCATGCAATCTCACAATCTATGATACATACAACTCGACAAGTTTATCAAGTGAATAGTCTGCATTAACCGGCACAAAATGAGCCGATTTGGTCGGGTCTATCCACTATAACCCAAACGCATCTTTCTTACTTTGTCGTAGGCAATCCGGATACAAAATCCATAGTGATTCTATCCCATTTCCATTTAGGTATCATGATCGGTCAAGTAACCTCAAGGCACTTGATGTTTCGCTTTACTGTCGACAAACTAAGCACTTCGAGACAAATTCAGATATATCCCGTTTCATGCCAAAGCCACCAATAGAACGGTTCAAATCATTATACATTTTCGTGCTACCCGGATGTATCGATAATCAACTATCATGAGCCTCGCCGTAATCATCCGAATCAAGTCCACATTCTTCTAACACATATTCGCCTTTGAAATTCAAACAATCATTGGCATCAATTCAAACTCGACTCGCATCATTTTCACATTGAACTCGTCTAGTAACCAAGTCTTTTTCAATTCTTTTGCATCACAAATTTGTTGAATGAACATCGGTCTTGCTTTTAACTCGGCTATGATCGAACCATCACCAGACATAACCATCTGTGCGTTCATGCACGAAGAGCAAATAATGATTTTTGACTTAACGTATCTGCAACAACATTGGCTTTTCCCGGATGGTAGTCAATCACCAACTCATAGTCTTTCAACAATTCTAACCATCTGCGTTGTCTCAATTTTAGATCTTTCTGAGTCATCAAATACTTTAGACTTTTATGATCCGAATAAACGTGACATTTCTCGCTGAATAAATAATGACGCCAAATTTTCAATGCGAAAACAATGGCTGCTAATTCCAGATCGTGAGTCAGATAATTTCTTTCGTGCGGCTTCAATTGTCTCGAAGCGTAGGCTATAACTTTGCCTTCCTGCATCAAAACGCAACCCAACCCATTCAAAGAAGCATCACTAAAAACGACAAATTCTTTACCCGATTCAGGCTGAGTTAACACTGGAGCTTCGATCAAAAGAGCTTTCAACTGTTCGAAACTTTTCTGACACTTTTTCGACCACTCAAACTTGACATCTTTCTGTAGTAGCCTTGTCAAAGGTGTAGCTATCACAGAAAAACCTTTTACAAACCGTCTGTAATATCTCGCAAGGCCTAGAAAACTTTGAATTTCAGAAACATTCTTTGGTGGTTTCCAATCGATTATAGCCGTTATTTTGTTTGGATCCACCCGAATACCTGATGCTTAAACAACATGACCCAAGAAACCGACTTCATTCATCCGAACTCACATTTACTAAACTTTTCATACACATTGTTGATCTCACAAAGTTTGTAGCACTAATCTCAAATGCTCGGCATGTCGTTTCATCTTTGGAGTAGATCAAGATATCATCAATAAACACTACTACAAACCGATCTAAAACCGTCAAGACCCGATTCATTAGGTCCATAAAATAGCGGTGTATTAGTGAGTCCAAAAGGCATAACCGAAACTCAAATGTCCGTACCTCGTCCAAATGCGTCTTTGGCACATCTCGTATCTCGACTCAGAATCGATAATAACCCAATCTCAAATCTATTTTCAAAATATCAAGCCCGTTTCAACTGATCAAACAAATCATCAATCTGAGGTAACGGGTACTTATTCTTTATAATTACCTTATTCAGTTGCCGATAATCAATACACATTCACATCGTTCCATATTTCTTCTTCACAAAAGAATGGTGCACCCCAAGGAGAGAAACTCGGTCTTGCAAAGCCCCTATCTCGTTAACTCTTGCAAGCGTGCTTTCAACTCTTTTAACTCAAGAGGTGCCATCCGACACGGAGCTATCGAGATTAGAGTCGCTTCGATGCTAATTCAATATCGAACTTAATCTCTCATCTTGGTGGTAAACCCGTAGTTCTTGAAACACATCCGGTATTCACACACAACGGTATAGATTCAAAATGCTTTTTTACATTTTATTATCCAAGACATAGGCCAAATAAGCTTCGCACCCTTTTCTCACATACTTTCGGGCTAACATCGAGGATATTATCAGGAAACTCACTTAAATCATCGGATCCAATTCGATGATTTCACCGCTCGACATCTCAAATCAATAAGCTTTCTTTTGCAATTCACCACCGCATCATGTGAAGTTAACCATCCATTCCCAAAATTATGTCGAACTCATCAAGGGCAACAACATTAAATCGGTGGGAAGCAAGAATCTCAATCATCAACGGGCAACCTCTACACACTTTATTAACAAATACACATCTACCCAAAAGGTTGGACACATGAATCACAAACTCAATAGACTCAACTGGTAGAGTCTTACCGAATACTAGAGTTTCACACACATATGAATGAGTCGAACCAGAATCAATCAATACAATCACAATAGTATCATAAAGGGTGAAAGTACCAGTAATGACATCTAGGGAGGAAGCATCCTCTCTGGCTCGTGTAGCATAAGCTCTAGCTGGAGCTCTAGACTCTGATCGTATTGCGGTGTCCTTCGTCACTCTCTGACTGCCACCTACATTGTCTGAATGTCTGAGTGGTCTACCCCGTGCTGGCACATTGCTCGGTCTAGTGTTCTAAGTTGCATTTTGCTCGGCTAACATCGGGCACTCTCGAATAAAATGATCCGACGATCCACATTTAAAGCGGGGATCGATCACGAACTCTACAACTCCTGTGATGCCATTTCCACAATGTTTACACTCAAATTTCATTCTGCGAAACATTACCGACACTAGCTATCGACGTGGCTCGGGATCTCACTGGAGGTCGATCACGTATAGGCAAGTCTGAAGTGGCTTTTTGTCGACTGGGGTCATCTCTGAACTTCTTATGCACAAAATGGAAAATTTTACTCGATGATCTTTTTCGAGTGTCTATAGCTTCTACTTCAGCTTTTCTTTTCTCCTTTTCGAGCTCTTCGGCTTTACAAGCTCACTCGACTAATGTCACAAACTCTTTGATTTCAAGAATGCCAACAAGTAACTTTATGTCTTCATTCAGCCGCCTTCAAATCTTTTACACATAATGGCTTCAAGAGATATACACTCCGAGCGTAACGGCTCAATCGACAAACTTTCACGATATTCTATCACAGTCATGCGACCCTATTTTAATTCCAGAAATTCTTTTCGTTTCTAATCGATGAATCTCTGACTGATATATTTCTTACCGAACTCAATTTGGAAGAAGTCCCAAGTTACTTTTTCTTTCGGAACTACGGATACCAGTGTGTTCCACCAATGATAGGCAGTGTCCCGAAGTAGAGATATAGCACACTTTAGGCATTCATCTGGAGCACAAGATAACTCATCGAGTACCTGAATAGTGTTATCAAGCCACATCTCGGCTCGCTCTGCGTCATCATCATCATTGGCCTTGAATTTCTCGACCCCATATTTTTTGATTTTATCAACGGGAGGCCTGCTAGATCTTATCGGATCTATCATCGGGGGTGCTGAAGGTACCGGAGTTGGATTATTTGAGGGTGGAGGTTGTTGTACAGCCGGATTAGTCTGAATAAACTGGCTAAACCATTCGTTCATCATCTAATGGAAGGCTTGTTTAGCCTCCCCCTAATGGCTACCCAAAATTGGTCGAGAGTCTAATGGCACTGATCCACGTGCGAGACTAGGTGCAACATTCTCCACATGATCAGCTACGGTTCTATCGGGATCGGAATCCATTTACTATATAAAATACAATTGAAATTGTCAGAAGTCACCACACTATCATATATACAATTCAAAGGCATGTATAGCTAGACTCTTACGCACTACGGTAGCCCTAGAATCGACTAAACCATAGCTCTGATACCAATAAAATGTAACACCCTTAACCCGTATCAATCGCCAAATTAGGGTTACAGGCGTTACCAATAGCCAAATCTTTTTCAATTTATTAATTCATATCCTAAACAGATAAAGCACATGGGCATAATAAATATATATAAATATACTTAATATACAAGTTAAAACATATTCAATGTAATCATCCACAAATACAAAATGATCAAACAATATACTTCTATCCTCATTATTAGCATATTTATCTATTTTATTCTATGATACAAACACCTAATTAGTACCACTCCTTTGTATACATTTCATGCAAACATGCCTCATGTACCATTTTGTTTTAAACCAAAACACACCGAACCTGGTAATTGGAACTACTAATAAGCATCATTACGATTACATGCATACATACTTGACATTACACCTATAGACTAAGAGACAATACACTTCATATATATATCTATATACCTATATCCGAATATGCATAACCTTAGTTTTTATTGCATAACCCTAATATAACTTTGCATGTTATATGCATAGATCAAAGACCAAATGTACGAACTAAACTTCCATAATTCATGCAAAATTTACGTTACTTATTTGTACTACAATTGACCATACTTAAACATAGGTCTCAAAACCAACTTAACCTAAAACACAAGCATATAAACCATGCCTTGACCGAACATTCATTACCAATTTTCCATAATTTATAACTACTTATACTTATCATTAACAATGAATCCAACAAGTTAACTTATTCATATATATAATCATTTCTATACAACTACATTTAACTTCCGTGCATTATAAGCATCGTCTTATACCAAAGTTTAAAATAGACTATTATATCAAACATATAAACAATGCTTAAACCAAAAGTAATAGCCTTATTTGCAAGGCCATATATATACATTTACAAAACCGAACATCATTCATTACTTATCAAAATACAGCCTATACATGCCTTTGATTCAAAAAGTATACAAAACATATATATACCAAAGAGAGTGATAGTGTGGTCGACTTTCTTGATGATCCCTTGAGCCCGTAGTTGAATCAATGATCTATAAAACAGAAATAGAAACACATACAGAGTAAGCTCACTAGCTTAGTAAGTCTCAAGCAAAAGATAATTCACTAATCAAGCACTTTAACATTTTTAATCAATAAATGTAAAACATTGTATATGTATATTTTGGTATGCAATTGATACAAAACCGAGTACTAGTGATGTATTAACTCAATTACTTATACTTCACTACCATCGACCTGCAACTCATCAAAGCACAAAGTACATATATTACATGTCGATTACCAGCTCAAATTCACATAACACCATTCTTATCATAATATTTCAACTCAAATAACATTAATCACAACTTACCTTACTTCTGATGAATTCAATGGGACTTAAGCTTACCTGAGTTTTTAACTCAATAGTTTCACTATGTTACACCTTGATCAACTATGGGTTCTTCATTTTAAAGTATCACCGGCATTGAGCCTGCTAGGCAGGAAACCCGAATATATCACCGACACTAAGCCTGCTAGGCACGAAGCCCGAATATGTCACCGACACAAGGCCTACTAGGCACAAAGCCCGAATATGTCACCCAAGACTAAGCTCGCTAGCACGAAGCCGAATATGTCACCTAAGACTAAGCCTACTAGGCACGAAGCCCGAATATGTCACCGGTACTAAGCTTGCTAGGCACGAAGCTTGAATATGTCACTAAGCCTCGAACCTCATATACACATGATTCTCAAAAATCCAAGCATGGGTCGGGTAATATCCGAAGCAACGATCTCAAAAATGTAAAAATTAACAAAAACCGAAATCAAACTAACCTTGATTTTAAGCTTTAAAGTGCCAAAAATTTAGACAAGGTTTTCTCCCTTTTCTTTAACACATTCGACCATGAAAGGAAATAAGATGATAATGGCTTTTCTCATGTTTTATTTAACATATATTATAACATTTAATTAATTACCTATTTAACCTTATAACATAAAATTATATAATATAAATCTAAAGGTTAATCTTGTCATATAGCATCCACTACCTTAAAAATGGGTTATTTACCCATTTAACACCTCATATTAAAAAGCCATCATCATTCTAGCACTTTACACTATAGCATGCTACTTTTACTTTTTACGCGATTAAGTCCTTTTCTAAATTAAACACACAAACGATAAATTTTTTCTACGAGACTTTCACACATTAATTCACATATAATAAACACAAAATATAATATTAAAATATTTCTCGGACTCGGATTCGTGGTCCCAAAACCACCGTTCCGATTAGGGTCAAATTTGGTCTGTTACAAGTGCACCTATCGAACAGTAGTATAGTTAAGGCAAGAATATCTTATCGAACCCAAGGAACCTAAAAGTACTACTACTCACTTTCTTTCTATTATTTAGCCTAAAATATGGAGTGATTGGTTGATTTATCTAAAACTAATGAAATACTTTAAACTAAAATGCAAAGATAAACGAAAAAATTGGGAAAAGACTTTCTTTCTATTTTTTGTTTCATGGCCGTGCACGTCGAGGTTCAGGCCGTGCTTCGAGTCTGTCAATTGGGGCATGGCCGTGTAAATCGTGACATGGCCATGTGAAGTGAATGGCAAGGCACAGCTGTGTAGCTTGAAGTCTAGGTCGTGTCGATTTCTTGGGTTGGCCCAATTTGGTCCGTTTTAAGCCCGTTTTACATTCTTTTTATCCTTAGGTGCTTTCATGAGCATAAGACACGAAAAGAAAGGATTAAGAGCACCTTTTTACATAAATCGAGGATAAATTCATCCAAAAGCATACTAAATGTGGGATTAAGATATGTTACTTTTACGGTTTATCAAATACCCCCACACTTAAGCTTTTGCTTGTCCTCAAGCAAAATTCTCAACTTATAATTAAAACGAACTTCCTACAATTCATAATTCCTATTGACAATGTCTCATCATAATTCATAGATAATTTATACATGGATAATTCAACTCAAAGAGTCCTAAAGATTCAATTACGATAAGTCATACCTTTATAGTACGAAAACATAGGTGTCTCCCCTTATCTAAGTAATTACCTTTAATTCAAAATCGACAAGGACTGACATCCTCAGTAAAGATTCACTCAAATCACTCAAAGGTGTTTAAGGTTCCAGAATAAGCACTCTAAATCGAACCTGAAAAGTTAATCCCATAGGCTTGCCTGAAAATCAAATATCCACCACTATATATGAGATGATACACAAATCAAAAGGTCTTAAATCAGGGTTGGAACGGGGCTTGGGTTAAAAGGTGTGGATAAAGGCTGAATTAGAAGGTTAGAATCGAGACTGACTTGACAAATTGTCTAACTAGAAACATGAACTAAATATGAATATTGACTTCGAATGAAAATGTAACACCCCGAACCCGGCCCATTCGCTATGACCGAATTTGAAATGCCACTGCGGAAAACGTTTGAAAAACTTTTGACTTAGAGTTAAAAACATAAAAATTTATTGTCCTTTGTAAAACATTGTTTGTTTAAAATTCTAAGTAAAACTTTATTATTACAAACTGTCTGAATTGAAAACTGTAATGCATATTTTTAAGGTATAAATTGCCGAGAATAAACACATTTTCAAATAATACTTTAATCTTCAATCCACTTTAAACATAATAATAAACCTCAAATCCCTTAAAAGGCCCTTATTACAATAAACCTTACTTAAAAATTACTGAAAATATAAAATACGTAAATAATTAAAGAAAACATCTTCTGCATGGGCCACCTCGTATCCACTCCAACCCGGTCCAAGCTTTATGCATCACCTGCGATGTTGGTAAAAATTGGGTGAGTCAAACAGACTCAGTGCATAGTTATTTCACATGTCTCCACATATGGGCTTGGCCCATATCCACACAGTCCACATACATAATCATGCAACATGAAGCCCAACCCAACCTAATGTCCATCCGTCACACCTACCTTGGCAGACCCACTGCCCAAGGCCGTGGCAAATCCACCAATCAACCAAGTGATCCACATATCTTACCTTGGCAGACCTGCTGCACAAGGCCGTGGCTGAGCCACCGATCACATAAGTGATCCCACATATCAATCAGCCCACGGTGATGCACACAACTATCAACCGCCGAGATGTGGCACCTAGCCAACACCTCCCTTGATGAGGCACATAGCCAACATCAAGCGCCAATGTAGCACAAGGCTAACATTAGACCACGTACATAAAGTACACCCTTTCCTTCGATAGTCACATCCCAAGTCCCATGCATACATATATATCATGGCAACATATCACTTGAACAATTATACATCACATGCCATCACATTTCATACATATATCAAATGTAAATAACGTCATAAAATATCGACCTGGTTGAACGATTACCCATCATGGGTATCCACCATTTTAGCCCTTACTTCGGCTACCATTCACATCATATTACATATACATAAATATAATACATACATACAACAAGAGAACAGTGTGATAACTACGCACCTTTTCTTTGGCACAATCGATCAAATCCCGAAAGTTCCTCTTAATCACTGTCGATCTGCCCCTAAACATCCATAGTCCAAATCGGTCAACACAATAAACCTAATGGCCTATGGCCGAATATTACAAACCTCCTTACCTTACTAATCTAAATCCTGAATCACCACTTGCCCCTTGAATAGTCAAAATCCCTGCTTAACAACCATTAGAATCGGCTTAGCACATGAAAACTCTAAAGATGGCCCTTAGCTTACCTTGATTACTTCCAATCCCGAAAGACTCCTTTGATGCTCCCTAATGTCGGCACTATACAAACACCCTCAGAGAAATAGCTTCTAGATCCCAAAGAGAAAGAATTTTGGCACTTAATGGTGAAGAGAGAAAATGCAACAATGGAGAGGGTTTAATGTTTAGAGGATTCGGCTATGGTGTTTCCAAATGAAGATGTAATATTCGGAAATAGCAACCTTAAAGGAGATTTTGATTTAAGCAAAATAAAAGAAAAGAAAGAGATGTGAAAGAAGAAAGAAAATACATGCACAAATGGTTCTAACTTTCGACTCTTGTCAAAGGAAAATAAGGTGCAAATTTCGGCAACACACCAAGATGAAAAGAAAGTTTGAAAGAGAGAATTCTATGGCCAACAATTTTGGCAAAAGAAAATGAAGAAAAGAATTGCCAAGAACTGATCACCCCTATTTATATTACCCAATTTCGGCACACCTATTTCCTATCATATCCCTTATCCTCTCCTCATTTATCTCTTATCCTATCATATAAAATAAAGCCACAATTTTCTCCTAATCTTCCTCCTATCCCTTTCAAAATTCAACCAACCCTCTAGCCCCAAAAATCGACTGTGTTCATGGCCAAGAGAGTCAACCTTTGCCAACTATTCTATCCATAACACATTCCTCAATTCAAGCCTTATGTCCCCTGATCATTCCAAATTTTCTTGATTCCATACCTTAAGTTAACACTTACCTTATTTCCTTAGTCTACTATCCATAAAAGATAAAGTCCAACCTTACCTTAATTAGAGTTGACCGACACATGCCATACACATGCAAAAATAAAAGTCACCTTATTGCCATTCATGGGATTCGAATCTCTTCCCTCATGCAATTACTCATGCGCCAACACCATTTTACTACTAGCTCATTTATGCTAACATTAAACACTTAAATTAACTTAAGCATCATAATCACTTGATCCACTTCACTAAATTCTCCATAGTAAAAATTATTCTAAACCAATTAATTCCAAGCCTTCCCTTTTTTTTAATACTTAAATCCAAATTTTCTCCTATAGCTCAAGCCTTCCCTTAGCTTATAACTAGCACCTAAAATACCTCAATCAACACCACAATGACCACACTTATGCAAAATAATTTAATAAAATTTAACCCCTATTTCAGGATGTTACAATTCTACCCTCCTTAAAAATAATTTCGTCCTCGAAATTACTTACTAACGAATAATCGTACATTCTAACTCACCACACTATGCTGCTGCTACACACTTTGATCTTAAAGAACTATTATACTTTCTAGGCACATTCTCTAAGTTTACAATCAGGGTTTCATACACCTCACTAGCAACATAAGAACGAACTGAATTTACAACGAACAAGGCAATGAAGGGTATTCCAAAAATAAAAACTTACCCGTTGTCACATCTGGCACATCACTATCCTCACGACGGCCGACTGCATAAACCAACCTTGGCTGCCTTGCATCAAAACCTTCAGCACCTCCGCTTGGTGCTCTACGACCTTGGACGGAACCATTTCCTCCATGGTTCGACCACGACCCTCGTCGCTGTCGACTATTCCTACCCACCGCTCATAACCTCGCGCCTCTTGTCCAAGCCCTACTCGGATCCTAGGGACAGTCTTTAATCAAATGAGACTTGGACTTACACCTAAAACATTCCCATTCTCGATTCCAGCACTCGCCAATATGATACCTTCCACACCGAGCACACGAACGGTCTGAATTTCTAGTAGCTGACTTAATAACACGAGCAGAATTCTCAACCCTTGGTCTTTTCTGAAACTCTCCAGATGACTCTGACGGTCTATAACTCCTCTTATCTCGGTTCCTATCCTTATCTCTGTTCTGTCTCACAGAGTCCTTAATCCCTTCAGCTACCTTAGCCTTCTCTACTAATACGGCAAACTCTCGCTCTTGTTGTGGAGCTATTAATAACCTCAAGTCATCCCTTAGTCCGTCCTCAAACCGGGCACATCGCTCATGCTCTGTAGCCACTACTCCTCGAGCATACCGGCTCAACCTTAGGAATTTAGCCTCAGATTCGCCACTGGACTTGTTCCCTTGAACCAGCCCCAAAAATGCCTTCCTTTGTGCATCAATGTAATGAGTACCAATATACTTCTTCTGATAAGCCGTCTTAACGTATTCCCAAGTGAGTTCCTCTGCTGTAGCACCATCCCGAACTGTGAGCCACCATTGATATGCCTTATCGCGAAGCAGCGCCACCATTCCTTTCACTTTCTCCTCAGCGGTTAGATCGAGCTTATCCATAATTCGCTCGGTCGCCTCCAACCAATACTCAGCCGTACTGGGTGCCACACCAGATACTCCACGGAACACCTCAGCCCCATTGGCTCGAAGCCGCTCGGGTACAGACTTTCTAGCTCTCATATTTCCACCGCTCCACCACCATCTCAAGAACTCGCAAAGACCGCTGCGATATAAAGATCATCCCCCATCCGATCTTCTTTGCCCACACCAACAATTGGTGGTGGTGGTGGTACCTCATTCTCGCACCCTTGACCCGATCTAACGGGTTTCGATATAGCCATTCTATCTCTATCGCGTCCACGACGACCACGCCCCTAGAACTCATTTTTAACGTCGCGATTTAATCTGCTTTTAGAAGTTTTATGCATTAGTACTTTTGTTCCATCGATTATCCGCGAACAATTTTATGAAAAGAGCTTAATAGTAGTTCTTTCGATCATAATTTCAGTTCAAGTTCACTATTCTAATTCGAGAATCACATTCACATTCATCCACAACATTCAACACATCATTATGGGCATTTCGACTATTCCCACCCGTGGGTAATTTTGTCATTTTCCTACAGGGTATTTTCGTAATTAATCGGGGTCAACTTGAAAATAATCTTTAAAAATCAAGGCATTTTGAAATCTCAAAGTCTCGAGGGTATTTTGGAAAATATTCTTCGAATTAAGGGTATTGCAAAAATTTTAGAAATCGGGGTTATTCCGATAATTTTGGAAGTCAGGGGCATTTTAGTAAATTTCCCAATTCAGGGTATCATAACATTTTGCAAAACAGGGGTTTTGGTATTTTTGTAAAGTAAGAATATTTTCATAAAAGTCGAGAGTAACATGGTAATTTTATAAACCAAGGGCATTTTCGTAATTTTACAGCTCAGTGGTATTTTAGTAATTTTGTAAATCGGGTGTATTTCGAAAAATTTTCAAGTTTAAAAGGATTTTATAAATCAGAGGGATAATTTGGTAAATTTAAAACTAAGATCTTTATGAAATAGTATGGCTAGTCCCTTTCGGGTTTTAGTTATCGAGTTTTGCCCGTGAATAGGCCCTCTTGGTTAGGGTGAACCGTATCAACGCACCAGGTAGGATTCGAGTAAAGAGGAGGTGAGTTGCTAGGACTGCTTAAATACCAAGCTCTTACTGAATCCACTCCTAGACATGCATACAATGGTTGCCACACCCTAACTTCGCGACTTAGTCACAGGTTTGTTTAGTTGTTCTTAAGTCTTATGTACTTGTGTTTTGAGTAGACTAGTCCTAGGGTTCAACAGATCCTAGTTCACTAATCTACGTTCCTTCATGCCTATAGAATTTACATTCACAATCCACTTCAGTAGTTGGAAGTACTTACAGTGGATTTGGCCGAGATACAGTGCCATGACGAATAACTGAAAAATTTCGTGAAAATCCATATTTTGAAAAGCCCATTAAAAAATGTTTTTGGGCCCAAAACCCTCAAAGTCGAGTTTTGAACTGGGGCTCGATACCAAATCAGTAACACCCCAAACTCGCCCATTCGCTACTTAATCAATTTGAAATGCCACTATGAAAAACGTTTGAAAACTTTTGACTTAGAGTTAAAACATAAAAATTTATTGTCCTTTGTAAAACATTGTTTGTTTAAAATTCTAAGTAAAACTTTATTATTACAAACCGTCCGAATTGAAAACTGTAATGCATATTTTTAAGGTATAAATTGCCAAGAATAAAAACATTTTCAATTAATACTTTAATCGTCAATCCACTTTAAACATAATAATAAACCTCAAATCCCTTAAAAGGCCCTTATTACAATAAACCTTACTTAAAATTATCGAAAATATAAAATACGTAAATAATTAAAGAAAACATCTTCAGATGGGCCACCTCGATCCACTCCAACCCGGTCCAAGCTTTATGCATCACTGCGATGTTGGTAAAAATTGGGTGAGTCAAACAGACTCGGTGCATAGTTATTTCACATGTCTCCACATATGGGCTTGGCCCATATCCACACAAATCCACATACATAATCATGCAACATGAAGCCCAACCCAACCTAATGTCCATCCATCACACCTACCTTGGCGCACCGTTGCCCAAGGTCGTGGCTAATCCACCGATCAACCAAGTGATCCATATATCTTACCTTGGCGCACACGCAGACAAGGCCGTATGGTGAGCCATCGATCACATAAGTGATCCCACATATCAATCATCCACGTGATGCACACAGCTATCAACCGCCGAGATGTGGCACCTAGCCAACATCAAGCGCCAATGTAGCACAAGGCTAACATTAGACCACGTACATAAAGTACACCCTTTCCTTCGATAGTCACATCCCAAGTCCCATGCATACATATATATCATGGCAACATATCACTTGAACAATTATACATCACATGCCATCACATTTCATACATATATCAAATGTAAATCAATGTCATAAAATACTGACCTGGTTGAACGATTACCCATCATGGGTATCCACCATTTTAGCCCTTACTTCGGCTACCATTCACATCATATCACATATACATAAATATAACACATACACACAACAAGAGAACAGTGCAATAACTACGCACCTTTTCTTTGGCACAATCGATCAAATCCCGAAAGTTCCTCTTAATCACTGTCGATCTACCCCTAAACATTCATAGTCCAAATCGGTCAACACAATAAACCTAATGGCCTATGGCCGAATATCACAAACCTCCTTACCTTACTAATCTAAATCTTGAATCACCACTTGCCCCTTGAATAGTCGAAATCCCTGCTTAACAACCATTAGAATCGGCTTAGCACATGAAAACTCTAAAGATGGCCCTTAGCTTACCTTGATTACTTCCAATCCCGAAAGACTCCTTTGATGCTCCCTAATGTCGGCACTATACAAACACCCTCAGAGAAATAGCTTCTAGATCCCAAAGAGAAAGAGTTTGACTTAATGGTGAAGAGAGAAAATACAACAATGGAGAGGGTTTAATGTTTAGAGGATTCGCTATGGTGTTTCCAAATGAAGATGTAATATTTGTAATGGCAACCTTAAAGGAGATTTCGATTTAAGCAAAATAAAAGAAAAGAAAGAGATGTGAAAGAAGAAAGACAATACATGCACAAATGGTTCTAACTTTTGGCTCTTGTCAAAGGAAAATAAGGTGCAAATTTTGACAACACACCAAGATGAAAAGAAAGTTTGAAAGAAAGAATTCTATGGCCAACAATTTCGCAAAAAGAAAATGAAGAAAAGAATTGCCAAGAACCTGATCACCCTATTTATATTACCCAATTTCTGACACCTATTTCCTATCATATCCCTTATCCTCTCCTCATTTATCTCTTATCCTATCATATAAAATAAAGCCACAATTTCTCCTAATCTTCCTCCTATCCCTTTCAAAATTCAACCAACCCTCTAGCCCCAAAAATCGACCGGGTTCATGGCCAAGAGAGTCAACCTTTGCCAACTATTCTATCCATAACACATTCCTCAATTCAAGCCTTATGTCCCCGATCATTCCAAATTTTCTTGATTCCATACCTTAAGTTAACACTTACCTTATTTCCTTAGTCTACTATCCATAAAAGATAAAGTCCAACCTTACCTTAATTAGAGTTGACCGACACATGCCATACACATGCAAAATAAAAGTCACCTTATTGCCATTCATGGGATTCAACCTCTTCCTCATGCAATTACTCATGCGCCAACACCACTTTACTACTAGCTCATTTATGCTAACATTAAACACTTAAATTAACTTAAGCATCATAATCACTTGATCCGCTTCACTAAATTCTCCATACTAAAAATTATTCTAAACCAATTAATTCCAAGCCTTCCCTTTTTTTAATACTTAAAACCAAATTTTCTCCTATAGCTTAGGCCTTCCCTTAGCTTATAACTAGCACCTAAAATACCTCAATCAACACCACAATGACCACACTTATGCAAAATAATTTAATAAAATTTAACCCCTATTTCAGGATGTTAATATCACTATTGATAATTACTCTATAATAATGAGTATTTTGATAATACTTTAATACGAGCTTTTTCAACAATTGGAGTTTAAATGCTCTAAGCTCTTTTGTATACTACTAATATTGAGTAAACTTGGATTTTTTTTAAGAACAAACTAAAACAAACATAATAGAAGGAACTTTGATACTTGAAATAACCTAATTCGGCAATTGATCAAATTAATTCTCTATAGAGGGGTAGTCAAAGGAATGTTGATAACAAATACAAAGGGATTTTGGGTTAATATTATCAATTCTCGATAGAGGGGTAGTCAAAGGAATGTTGATAACAAATACAAAGGGATTTTGGGTTAATATTAGTGGGTGAGTCAATAAAAAGGTTGTTAGGATTCAACGGGGTTCACTAGGGGTTAATTTGTATGGGTAGGCTTTATAGTGGAGTGAATCGGGTAAAACCTTGGTACCTTTATCATCTCAGTATATTAAATCATTAATGTGGTCTCGACATGTATAAACAAGGCAAGTTCTAGAATAACAGTTCAAAGTTGACACACTCATAATCAATAAAAGTGAGCACGAAAAAGAATATCTATGCTCTACAAGGCTCAAAATCTCACAAAAATTATGAGTGTTTTGACATCAATCCTTATAAATTTTTAACTTCAAGGTGATACTCAAATTCAGTCCAACGACCCATCAATTTTTTTAATTTTAGAAAGTAGACTTATCATGCTTGATTCTCTAGTATTCTTTAAATTTAATCATCAATGCATAATTAACTACGACTTAATCTAAAACATATCAATAAAATAATAAATCATTAGAAATTTCATCCTAATTAATAATATGAGAAAAATACTTAAGATCAAGGGTTTTGAGAAATATGCAAAAAGTTAGGCACTATTACCCCACACTTAAGATGTACATTGCCCTCAATGTACAAAGATAGATAATGAAATTTATGTGCCAAATCAAAAGAGAAGTGGGAAAGTAATACTCCCGAATCTGGATGATCCCTGGCATCTTTGGTGGCCGTGATGATGTTTTCTATGGGCTGGTGGAGTGGCTACCGAAAAGCAATTTGCTAGATGAAGAAATTGGGTAGCTTGCAAAGATATAGCCAAGAGATCTAGAGAAATAATAATACTATACTAATAATATAATTAAAAACTAAGAAAATAAAGAGGATGAGACTAATAAGAAAACTAAAATTTAAAGAAAAGTCTAATGGACTAAGAAATCCTTATTAGTAGGTGGTTCGTGAGGTGTGTATGATTTCTAAGGCTGCGGAGTGTTGGTGATGGTGGAAGTGGCGTGATTCCCTAGCAGCCTTTAGAACCTAAAACCAAGAAACTAATATGAAATATATTAAATTAAGCAAAAAAAGAGTATAGATAAGGAAAATAAAGGAGATGAGAAAAGAAAAATAGAACCGAAAAGGTTTCTAAGACCCTTGGCGTGTCAATTAAGTGAAGCTGTCGGCATGAACTCATGTTGAGGTCTCCTCTAAGGGGACGATGCTTACCTTTCTTCGGCATGATCTTTGTGTTGCTCAAGTGTCTTGGATCTTTTCTATGAATAGGAAGAAAATTTGAAAGAAAAGAGAAAGAAGGAATAAGAAAGAAGATGGGACAAAGAGGATTGGGTGTGGGGATTTAAATAGGATTTCAACTGCACGCGTTCACGCCCATGTATCGAGGTGTGTCGATTCACACTACCGTATCGCAAGGCTATGTTATGGGGTGTGTTGTCCTTCCACGCCTGCTTTGTTGGTTTGCACGCCTGTTCCTAAAAAGCCAGTATAGGAGCACGGTTGGGATGCACGGACGTGGTCTGCTCGTGCTAAATAAGTCAGTATCTTAGCACACCTGTGAGGCACGACCGTGCTATTTTTGTTAGTGCCCGTGCTGTGGGTGGTTGGATCTGTAACATTGGGGGGGTGGTTGGACTGACTTGCACGGCTCTGCTCTGTCAGTGTGATAGTTCTGGTGGTCCACAAAGCCACGGCACGGCCGTGTAAGGCCGTGTGGCCTAGAAACCACATCTTTGCTTTAATTGTGGAGAGAAGAGAAAAGAAAAGAAAAGAAAAGAAAAATAATTTTGAGAAATAAAAGTGTTAGCGCTCAGGTTGCCTCCCGAGAAGCGCTTGTATATAGTCTTAAGCTAGACTGTCTTAGGCTTTGAAAATTTAGGGAGGTTTAAAGGTTTGAATATTTTCCCTCTTACTGACAGTTTTATTTTCGTAACAAAGTTTAGGTCGAGAAGTGTTTACCTTGAAATTGCTGAACATTGGATTGCTTACCTCGACTATTTCATGTGGGAAAACATCGCGTACCTGAAGGAGTATTTCTTCTTGTTTCTTTAGTTCTGTTGAACTGATGTAAGGATCGGCTTTATCTAACAGCACTTGATCTTCTATTTTAAAGTGATTTAATGTCTCTATAAGCTCTTCTGGTGGTTCCTCAGGTTTTATTTCGTGTGGATCCGATTTTTCTTTGGTGTGTATCTTCTGCTCTTCTAAATTGTTGATCGTACGATTTTGTGTTAGCTCAGTTTTCATGCTTTGTGATGTTTCCTGTGATGAAGGTTGAATAATTTGATTATCTATTGAAACAACTTTCTTACCTTCATCTTCTGTGGTTCTCGCTGAGTCGAGAGCTTGAAGATTGACTGATTCATCTCCTACACGAAGTATGAGTTCTCCTGTGGCAACATCAATTTTAGTCTTGGCAATTGCAAGAAAAAGTCTTCCTAAAATTAAAGGGATTGAATTTTCCTCATCCATGTCTAAAACAACAAAATCTACTGGGAAGACGAATTTATCGATCTTTACTAAAACGTCTTCAATAATGCCCCTGGGAATTTTAACAGTTTTATCAGCTAGTTGAATACTCATCCTAGTTTGTTTGGGCTTCCCTAGACCTAGTCGTTTAAACAGTGTATAAGGCATGACATTTATACTTGCCCCTAAATCAGCTAACGCATTATCAATAGTTAAACTACCAATTAAACATGGAATTGTAAAACTCCCTGGATCTTTTAATTTCTACGGTAGTCGGTTTTGTAGCATCGCTGAGCATGTTGCGTTAAGTTCCACATGTTATTCTTCATCTATTTTGTGTTTGTTTGTTAAGAGTTGTCTTAAAAATCTCATTGAGTCGAGCATCTGAAAAAGAGCTTCAAGAAAAGGTAAGTTAATGTGTAATTTCTTTAGAAGTTTTAGAAACTTACCGAATTGTTCCTTTGAATCATCTCTTTTCAATGCTTCGGGATAAGGTATTCGAGGGTGGTACTCTTTAATTATCGATTTTTCTTGTGCTACCTCAATTTTACATGTTTCTTCCTTGGTTTCTTGTACTGAGGTGGGCTTGTCTACCTTTGTATCCTCTTGAGATGTGATGGCTTGTATCTGTTCTTTTGGGTTTATTTCTGTGTTTCTTGGAAGACATCCTTGTTGACGTTCTGAAACAAGCTTTGTGAATTGTCCCACTGACCTAGTGATTTCCCCGACTTGTTCCTTGATTTCTTTGATCGATATTCCTTGATTATCAAGTGTTGTATCAGTTCTTTGAAGACGGGCATCTGTGTCTGCCATGAACTTTTTCAGCATCTCTTCAAGACTCGGCTTCATTTCCGGTGGATAAGGTTGATTTTGGTAATTTGGAAGAGGTTGCTGCCTTTGATTTCCTTGTCCTCCCCACGAAAAATTTGGGTGGTTTCTCCAACCTGGATTGTAAGTGTTACTATAAGAATTATTATTAGATCTGAAATTGTTACCTATATAGTTTGTCTACTCGTTTTTTGCTTCTGGTTGGTAAGGTGGGTACTTAGAATTTGCCATATTTCCACTTGCTTCGCATTGCATGACTGGATGTACATGTGAAGAACATAAATTATCAAGCTTTTTATTCATTAACTCCATTTGTGTTGACAACATTGTCACTACGTCTATGTTAAAAACTCCGGCTGATTTTGTCGGTTTATCCTTTGTAATTTGCCATTGATAGGTGTTTAACGACATGTCTTCAACAAAATAGTAAGCTGCTTCAGGAGTTTTATTATTCAGAGTTCCACCAGATGATGAATCAATCATTTGCCTAGTTGGAGAATTCACACCATTGTAGAAAGTTTGGACTTGAAGCCACAAAGGTGGTGTGGGCATCTCCTTATGAGATCCTTATATCTTTCTCATGCATCATATAATGTTTCTGTGTCATTCTGCACAAAAAAAGATATATCATTCCTAAATTTAGCCGTTTTGGCTGGTGGAAAATATTTTAAAAGAAACTTTTCGGTCATTTGATCCCATGTGGTGATTGACCCTCGTGGTAATGAGTTCAACCATTGCTTTGTTTTGTTCCTTAATGAAAAAGGAAATAACCGAAGACGTATGGCATCGTCAGAAATGCCATTTATTTTGAAGGTATCACAGAATTCTAAAAAATTTGATATATGAGTGTTTGGCTCTTCATCCTGCAAACCATCAAATTGAACAAATTGTTGAATCATTTGTATTGTGTTAGGCTTTAATTCAAAATTATTAGCAGCTATAGCGGGCCTAACAATACTAGATTCTGCTCCTGTTAAATTAGGTTTAGCATAATCATACATAGTACGCGGAGCATTCTGTTCTTGCGCATCAGGTAGATTATTTTCAGCCATCCCTTCAGTAGGATTGGATCTTTTCTGTTCTTCTCTTTGATAGCCTAGAGCTCGTCTAGTTTCTCTACGACTTCTGTGAGCGGTAGCTTCAATATCACTTTCGTATTCTAATGGTCCTCTAGGGTTTCTTCTAGTCATAAACTAGAGGTACCTTGCAAGTTTAAGAATGAAAGAAAGAGAATTAGGAAAAAAATAAAAATTTAATCTAAAAATAAAATAAAAATAAAAATAATGGCTAAAGTAATAGAAATCAAGCTTTCTTAATATTTTAGAGTTCCCCTGCAATGGCGCCAAAAACTTGATCGCTGCAAAATAGTCTAGTTTTAAAATTTATAAAGAATGATCGAACCTGTAGAATAACTATGACAACGATAGAGGCAAGTGCACCTATCGAACAGTAGTATAGTTAAGGCAAGAATATCTTATCGAACCCAAGGAACCTAAAAGTACTACTACTCACTTTCTTTCTATTATTTAGCCTAAAATATGGAGTGATTGGTTGATTTATCTAAAACTAATGAAATACTTTAAACTAAAATGAAAAGATAAACGAATTAATTGGGAAAAGACTTTGGAAAACTCAGTTGATAAAGATGATACCCTCAAGAAGAATCCACCTATGACTTCACTTATTATTTATGCCTAAACCATATGATTTCTTTACTTAGCTTGATCCGTGAGACTCCCTAACCTATATTAAACCTTTTCTCGAAGCGAATAACGTCTAACCTTAGGTTAATTAGTGGAACTCCCATTCTCTTATAATAACCCCCTAAGGAAGCAGTAAATCGATCAATGGATTCCCATATTAGGTTTCACCCTAATCCGGTAAAATCTCGTAACCCTATCTCTAGGCGCCCGATCAACTCCGCTTAATTATGCTAGATCTGTAACATCTCGAAATAGGGCTTAAACGGAATAGTGGTTGCGAAACCATGAATCCAAGCTATAAAAGTTTATTATGATTAATTATTATGATTTATCGAGTGATTAAATACATGTGTTAGAGTATTGATAAGAAATTTTATTTATTTCATGCTTAAATTGCCTATTAGGACTTGTTTGCAAAAGTTGCTAAATAGGGGTTCTAATTTATAGAGCACTTGATTGAAATTGGGGTTTGAAGTAAGAGTCCTTAAATGGTAATTAGACCATTATATTTTCATGGAAAAAATGGACATATATAGGTGGAAAGAACCAAAGTTTTTAATGAAGGGTAATTTAGTCATTTGGTAATAAAAGGAATTAAAGGGAAAAAGATGGCAAAATATGCTCATCTTCTTCATTAGGCCGAATTTTCATGTGGTCACCATAGCTAGGGTTTGTTTCAAGCTTCCAAGCTCCATAGTAAGTGATTCCAAGCCCGCTTTTAATGTTCTTTACATTTTGAAGCCTTAGCTCGATTTAGCTTATTCTATCAATAAATCATGCTAGGGTTCATATTTGGAAAAAAATACCCATAGGTGAAATGTGTTTATTTTGATGCTTTATGATAGAATATGAATTCTGAAATTATGTTAAACAACTTTTGCTAAGTGATTTTAAGTGAAAGCGAGTAAAAGCGAACTTAATTCCAGTAAAAATACCTAATGTTCATAAGTACAAGTTAGAGTGAGAATTTGATGTTGCCATAGAAGGGAAAAATGATCAGCATGTCACAAAACATAAGAATAAGGGATAAAGTTTAATTTCCGAGCTTTGGGGCAAATGTGTAAATATGTAAAAGTTTAGGGGTAAAATTGTAATTTTGCCAAAGTTAAGAGTTAAGGACAGTTTTGATAAATGTGAGTATTAAATAAGCTAAATTTGCTATTATAGATCAAGAAGAACGAAATCGAGTTAGATCAAGGAAAGAAAAGATAGAGGACTAAATCGATATAGTTGATCGTATTTTGTTTCGAGGTAAGTTTGCGATAAATAAATGCAATATTCTATTATTTTACATTTAATGCTGTTAAATTCCAGTATTTACATATTTATTCTGTAAATTTATTATTTAAAGACTCAAGTATGAATTGACGGAAAAGTTATCTCAGAAAGTTTCGGGTGAACCTTAGGAATGTGTAGGATACAAATGTCATGACATTAGGGTTTAAGGAAATCATGTAAGACCATGTCAAGACATGGCATTGATATGTTACTATAAGTCAAAGGTCCCATGTAAGACCATGCCAAGGCATGGCATTGGTGAGTTCATAAGGCAAGGATACCACGTAAGACCATGTCAAGACATGGCAATTGTTAAGTTTCATAAGAAAAGGTACCCATGTATCCTTAGTATTCCAAGTGGTTCAACAGGAAAATTCAAAGAGTATACCAAAGTAAAGGTAAGACAAGTTCAAGCTAAAAAGGTAAGGTAAGGCAAATTCATGTTAAAAGGTGCGGTAAGAATACAAGTTTAAGTATATTGAGTTAAAAGCTTAAGTGATCTTGATAAGAAAAGAATAAGATAATTGATTAAGAATGTTGTTATTTATTTACATGTAAACTTACTAAGCTTTATGCTTACTCCCATTCTTTAATTTTTTTATAGTATTACAAGCCAACTCGGGAATCACAAAGACGTCGGAGATCGTTACGCACTATCAAAGGATTATATTGGTATTTTGTGACTCGAACGTTTTAAGTTTTGGCATGTATAGGGACTTAGCCATTTTGTGTGTATGTCCTTATGATATGGCTTAAGATTGGCTTGTAAATGTTTGGTAATGATTAGCCATTAAAATGGTTAATTAAGAACATGTTTTGGATGCTATGAAATGCCTAGTTGATAGTTATTTTAAAGAAATTATGTAATTATATGCAGGGAACAGTTTGGACAAAGAAGAAGGCGTGATTTTGAAAAATCACCAAAACTAGTAGAAATGGAATTATGTTGGCCATGAGATATAGAATTAAAGCTTATTGAGTATATTTTTATAAAAAACGTGTAGGAAAAAGAGTTGTATATTATGAGATAATTGATTTTTAGTACGGAGAGGGGTCGAATCTTTACGTGTAACAGGGAGACTTTAACTAATAAAGCTGTACTAATTGGCCACACAAAAATTCTGGAAAAATTATAGTAAGAATATATATGAGTCTAATTTTAAGAAAAATTTACGGATATAGATTTCAAGTTTCAGTAACTCAAGTTATAATTGATTTACTTAACATGACGCAGATGGGATGCTTTCAATTTTATGCCCGAATCAAGAAGTTAAGTTTAGTAATGCCTCGTGCTCGACTCAAAAACGGTCTCGGGCAAGGGTGTTACAAGATCTACTCTTAGAAAGGGTCTATTCCTCCTCCACCTAAGCACATCAGGTTAAATTAAGCAACATAATTAAGAGCAAACTAAGTATTTATCATATAAATTCAGAAAACAATAACAAAATCCATCATAGGTTTCATCCCTTCTGTATCTCAAGGGTTTAGTTCATAACTAAATAAGAAAACATCTCAAGAGAAAAGATAAAACAAAACATTAGAAATCCCTAAAACCCCCTGAAGGAATTGAAGGAGAGATCCTCCGTCTTGAGTAGAATTCCGGCTCTTCGAGATGGATCAACTGGATATCTTTGAGTAATTCCATAAATGAGAAAAGCTCTGGCAGAAAACTCTGCTAAAACTTAACGCCCCTCGAATAGCCGCCTTGGGGTGTTTATATATACTTTTGGGATGCTTTACTTGGCTCCTAAATACTCAAAATTCAAGCATAATTCGTTCCTAGGTGTTTAAGTAGACTTAGGATTGCATTTCTTGGGCTCCAAGCATCCTAATCCGAGTGAAATTGCTCTTTCCCGCGGTAAGGGCACGGTAATGGCACGTCCGTGTAAGTCATCTTCTAACCCGTGTCTCTATTCTGTTGATTTAGGCACGACCGTGCACGTTGAGGTTCAGGTCGTGCTTCGAGTCTATCAATTGGGGCATAGCCGTGTAAATCGTGGCATGGCCGTGTGAAGTGAATGGCAAGGCACGGTCGTGTAGCTTGAAGTCCAGGCCGTGTTGATTTCTTAGGTTGGCCCAATTTGGTCCGTTTTAAGCCCGTTTTACGTTCTTTTTATCCTTAGGTGCTTTCCTGAGTATAAGACACGAAAAGAAAGGATTAAGAGCACCTTTTTACATAAATCAAGGATAAATTCATCCAAAAGCATACTAAATGTGGGATTAAAATATGTTACTTTTACGGTTTATTAGGGATATAATCAACCCACCCATCCCTACACTTTAGGCAGTACCGGTTGCGGTACTAAGCAGTAATTTGCAGCTGAGCTACCAGTAAGTTAGGCTCAATGCCTTTCAGTACACTTCCTCCAATCAATATCAATCCCCAACCCAATGCAATGCATCATACAGTTATGTCATGCCCAATCATGGTATATCAAATTTATATAGTACAGTACAAACAGCATGCTAAATATACACTCATTCAGTTAGGAGTCCAGATAATGTTACCGACCCTATAGTAGGTTCACAGTCGTTTCAGACGACCCGTGCAACCTTAGCAATATATCAGTGAAAATGGGCTCACACGCCTATGTTGTCTGTCCTTGTGGGCCCACACGACCTAAATTGGCCTTGGCCGTGTGGATCACATTGCCTGGCCCAGAATCCCACACGCTCGTGTGGTTCACTTGTGTGGGCCCACATGCTCATGTGGCCCATGCGGTCCAATTGGTCGAGCCCGTGACTCGCACATGGCCTTGCTCGGCCATCACACGATCATGTCGTTTGTACACGACTTGGCTCGTCGATCACACTGCCGTGCTATGGCTCACAGCCTTACACACGGCCTACCACATGGGCTACCACACATCCGTATGGCATCGACAAATAGATTTTTCAGCTTTTTGCCGAGATGCGTTTTCAGTGTTTTGGGTACACACCTGGTACAATTTCAATGCGAAACTACTCCCGAGATAACCAGCACCTAAAATTAACCATTTAGTCAGCCAACAAATCGATTTAAACGATACACATTTGATACTAATCGAAAGGGACATTCCCCAAAAGACTAACGACACCTTACCTTCAAGTAAAACATGATTCTGCAATATGAGAACACCGATTGGCTGACCTCAGACCCTTAGACTTCACCTAAAACAGAAATGATTCCCCATTAATCGAATAATCACTAACACAACAAGAATCGAACGATCCCAAACTTACCAACTACGCACGTAAGTTGTAGAGACAATGAGATTAAGGCTTGGTTAACAAAAAGAAGGCAAGAAAAGGGAGAGCAAACGAGGAGGGGAAGGCAGCAGTAATATGACAAGGCAGGGAAAAAGATGAACGTCAGAACTTCCTTGGAAGGGGAGAGAAATCTGGAAATTTTGAAAAAGAAAAGAAAATAAAAGCAGATTTGGATATTCTCCTCCATCACCCCTAAAACCGCTCCTAAAATCTCTCAACCACTGAATTCGAAAACCACTCAAACACTTCAGTGTTTCAACTGAACCAAAACACCTACATGGCACTAGTAGCAAAATACATCCTTTGTTTGCCCAAAGACTTGAGCTCCAAACCTCTAGCTCATTTACACTCCACTTAACCACCAGACCAGCAGGCCCATTCTGACCTATTTTACCAACATTTAATCACAAGCTTACTGATTAGAAATAGGGGTTTATTCAATAAAAAATTTTTTTTGCCCAAGCTAAGGCTTGAACTTGGGACCTCTCACACATACCAAAAACACTTAACCACTGAAGCAGATACACAATTCTGTGTTACAAACACACGAAAATAAAAATAAGAGATTTTTGGGGCGTTACAACTCTACTCCCTTAAAGAAAATTTCGTCCTTAAAATTTACCTGATCAGAAAAGATGAGGATACTACAGACGCATTGCATCCTCAGGCTCCCACATGGCCTCCTCCGAACTATGATTACGCCAAAGAACCTTAACCAATGGGATGGACTTTCTTCTTAGAACTTTTACATCTCGCTCCAATATCTGCACTGGCTCCTCCTTAAAGGTTAGATCTGGCCAAACCTCGATCCCCTCAGCAAGGACGATGTGCGTGGGATCAGAGTGGTAGCGCCTTAGCATGGAGACGTGGAATACATTATGAATCTTCTCCAACTCTGGAGTTAGCTCCAACTGGTAGGCAACTGGTCCTACATGTCTCATTATGCAATAACGTCCAATGAATCTGGGGCTCAACTTGCCCTTACGACCAAATCTCAGTACCTTCTTCCATGGCGAGACCTTGAGAAAAATGAAGTCCCCCTACAGAATACTCAATCTCTCGACGCTTCAGATCCGCATATGACTTTTGCCTATCAGATGCCTCTTTTAGTCGATCTCGAATCAACCTGACCTTCTCCTCAATATCAGAAACCAGTTCAGGACTCAGAATATGACGCTCGCCTAACTCAGTCCAACACAAGGGAGTACGACACTTACGACCATAGAGCACCTCGTAAGGTTCTATCTGTATGCTAGACTGGTAACTGTTGTTGCAAGCGAACTCTGCCAACGAAAAAAACTCCTCCCAACTGCTTCAGAAGTCAATTAAACAACCCCTTAACATATCCTCCAGTATTTGAATCACCCTCTCAGATTGACCATCTATCTGAGGATGGAACGCAGTACTGAAGTCCAACCTTGTACCCTGAGCTTCATGTAGCTTCTTCCAGAACTGAGACGTGAAGTGAGGATCCCTATCAAATATTATCGAAACCGATACCCCATGCAGTCTCACTATCTCAGACATATACAGTTTAGCCAGCTTCTACAGAGAGTAATCAGTATGAACCGATATGAAATGGGTGGACTTGGTTAATTGATCCACGATGACCCATACTGAATCCTTCTTAGTGGGTGTGAGGGGTAACCCACTTACGAAGTCCATAGTCACTCACTCCCACTTCAAAAGTGGAATCTTAGCTAGCTGAAGTAACCTCGAAGGTAACTGATGCTCAGCTTTAACCTGCTGGCATGTTAGACATTTACCTACAAAGTCTGTAACCTCACGCTTAAGACCCGACCACCAGTATAACTCACGAAGGTCTCGATACATCTTGTTTCCGCCAGGATGCATAGCATAAGGGCTACTATGCACCTCCCGTAGTATAGACTACCTCAATTCGGTATCATTCAGTACACAGAGTCTCCCACAGAAACAGAGTTGGAAATGAACGCATAGTAGCCCTTATGCTATGCATCTTATTTCCTCAATGTTGGAAACGAACGCCCAAAGACTCGTCCTCCAACTATTTACCCTTAATATGCTCTATCCACGTCTGTTTAACTTGAAGTTCAGCCAACGGACTATTATCATCAAATAAACTGAGATGAGCAAACATTGCCCTTAGATCAGTCACAGCCCTATGGCTCAGTGCATCGACCACCACATTGGCCTTGCCAAGGTGGTATTCAATCGTACAGTCATAGTCCTTAAGCAACTCAATCCACCTACGCTGCCTAAGTTTCAGCTCCTTCTGAGTGAGGAGATACTTGAGGCTCTTGTGATTAGTGTAAATGATACACTTCTCACCGTACAGATAATGCCTCCAAATTTTTAGTGCGAACACTACTGCGGCCAACTCTAATTCATGCATCGGATAATTTGCCTCATGAGTCTTAAGCTGACGAGATGCATACGTTACCATCTTACCCTCTTGCATCAACACACATCCTAAACCGACATGTGATGCATCGTCAGAATAATAAACTCTTTTCGCACTGGTTGTATTAAAATAGGGCCTCGATCCAAGACAGTCTTGAGCTTCTTAAAGCTATTTTGCTACAAATCAGTCCAGTTAAACTGCACACCCTTACGTAGCAGCTTAGTCAATGGTGCGAAAATCAGTGAAAACCCCTCTACAAATCATAGATAATACCCAGCCAATCCCAGAAAACTGTGGATTTTTTATACAGTCTTAGGCTGCTTCCAATCCAAGACAGCCTCAATATTTCGAGGATCGACTCTAAACCCCTCTGCAGAAACCACATGTCCTAGAAACGTTACTTCAGGTAACCAGAACTCACATTTACTGAACTTGGCGTATAGTTATTTCTCTGGAAAAATCTGTAGAACCACTCTGAGGTGTTCATCATGCTCATCCCCAGTCTTCGAATAGACCAGTATGTTGTTAATAAATACCACTATGAACCGATCCAGATAGGGCTGGAACACTCGGTTTATTAGATCCATAAAAGCTATTGGTGTATTCGTCAGTCCAAATGGCATCACTAGGAACTCGTAGTGGCCGTAGTGAGTCTTAAATGTTGTCTTATGCACGTCGGCCTCTTTAACTCTCAACTGGTGATACCCTGCTAGTAGATCAATCTTAGAGAAAAATGCAGCTCCTCAGAACTAGTCAAACAAATCATCAATCCTTGGTAGGGGTACTTATTATTGATGGTCAGCTTGTTCAATTGACGGTAGTCGATACACATACTCATGGATCCATCCTTCTTTTTCACAAACAACATAGGTGCTCCCCACGGAGACACACTAGGGCAGATGAACCCACAATCTAGTAACTCTTGAATCGACAGATCAGTGCAGCGGAGGACTCGATGGTGACCACTACTTTGGCCTCACGATTTTTATACTTATTTTATGGTTTATATGAAATCTGGGAAAGTTTTATGTAAATATGGCCTTTACGTATTCTGTTTAAATTTTGGATTTGCAACGTTTGTGGTTTTACAGTTACCAGTAGGAAAGCTCGAGTTTTCAACATAAACAAATGTTTTGCCAAAACACCATGATTATGCAAACTGATTTAAATGCTTTCGCGAAATACAAATATTTTGGGAAGTGGATAATGATTGAAACAAATGACACGTTTTGGAAGTAGCATAAGATAACGAAAAATGGTCTTATCGTAAGTGTGATTTCTACAGCACTATCACGTGACATCGTCAGATTCGGCCATAATGTCCGGTAGGGTTTGGGGTGTTACAAGGTTTTTATCCCACAAGGGTTTTCCTAATAAGGTTTTAACAAGGCACATTATCTACCAATGGACATCCAATGGGGAGTGTTATGAATATGTTGTTAAGTGGATGTCCATCATGATCAAGATAAAGTTTTAATGTACTTTAAATTCTATTAGTTATTAGAATTTGATCTCTACTTCTTTTATACTTCTTATGCCTATAAATAGAGACTCAGATGAAGCATTGCAATCATTCTCGATTGATCAATAAAATACGTTCTCTCTTTGCTCTCTCATTTTGTTTATTCTTTACCTTTCGTATTTATTTATAATAGAAATAATATTGTTTGTTTCAATTGTTGAATATAATTAAGCTATATTAACTTATTTAATACTTTATATATTTTATAATAAAAATTATAAATATATGATAAATATATATTTTTACTTACCTTATATTCAACTCATCCACTTCTAGTATATTCAAATTAATTTCTAAACAATTATAAAGTCTTACTATAATAAATAATAATGATTATGATTTAAAGTAATTAAAATATCATAAAGTAAAATTAAAATTAATAAAAAGAAAACAAATAATCTTTCGCATTAAATAATGCGGTGATAGAGTTTTCTTCCAAATATCCTAAAATTTTACCACTCATTTAATTAACTATTAATTAAGGTGATAGTATATTAATAAGAAATTAATTAACTAATCTATATATTTTCTCATCAAATCTTACTATTCTCTATTCATACTATAACACCCCTTATCCGGTCCGAGACCTTGAACTCGAGTAATAGGATGCTACAAACAAATAAAAAGTAACTACATACCATTCATACTTCAAAATCTCAATACAATATCATTTCACCACATATAATCAAGTCTAAAATGCAATTCAATTAATTTTGGGTTTAAATCGAGCTTTTAAAGATTTAATTTAACCTAACATTAATTAGGGATTAAATTGAAACAAAAATAAAAAGATAGGAAAATTCTATAAAAAGGGGTCACACGACTGTGTGAAAGGCTAAGACTGTGTGGGCAAGTCGTGCAAAGTTGGAGTCACATGGCCGTGCGAACAAGTCGTGTAACTCATTGATGCCGTGTGAGTCAAAAGTGCAAATATTCAATAGATGCCACACGGCTGTGTCGCCGAGTCGTGTAACATACTGTGGTCGTGTGCACCAAAAATCACCCTAAACATACAGGCAACACAGCCGTGCCATATTACCATGTATGACATATGAAAGTATTTCACGCTGTGTATTTAGCCTTGTATACTTGAAGAAACCTTTCAAAACAAGCTCTCTAACCCTAATTTACTTATGCCACAAGTAATAAATACATTATAACAATTCTCAACCAATTCAAAAGAATCAAAATTATACCACAAACATCACTTATAACAATCAACCTAAGTGCCTAACTAACATGCCACAATTAGCACCTCAATTCAACAATTCAAATTCAACCAAAACACCACCTTCAAACCATTCCAATATGCCTTCCAAGACACCTCAATACAACTAACAAAATTTCATCAATTTAGCCATTCAAGCAATTTCAAATTAAACCTTATAAGCATGCACTAATATTACCAATTTACTTCATCTCAACATAAACATACCATCCACCTTTATTACAAATTTCATGGCACATCACATGATCATCATTTAAGCAAATAAACTGTAACATCCTGAAAATGGGCTTATGCATTTTTGATTTAATTATACAAAATGGCATGTCTTATGTGTTATGAATGTATGGTGAACATTTTTGGAAACTTGGAAATGTAAGGAAATGTTTTAGAAATGTTAAAAGAGGAAAGTGAACATTTTTGGAAACTTGGAAATGTAAAGGAAATGTTTTAGAAATGTTAAAAGATGAAAGTGAACATTTTTGGAAACTAGGAAATGTAAGGAAATGTTTTAGAAATGTTAAGTTTAAAAGAGGAAAGTGAACATTTTGGAAACTTGGAAATGTAAGGAAATGTTTTAGAAATGTTAAGTTTAAAGAGGAAAGTGAACATTTTGGAAACTTGGAAATGTAAGGAAATGTTTTAGAAAATGTTAAGTTTAAAAGAGGAAACTAAGGCAAAGTGGCCTGAAGAAAATTAATAGAGGAAATTTGACACAAGAACGGGCTTGGAGAAGTGGCTAGGAGGCACCACTTAAAGCCTAACAAGTGACGCCATAATCAAAGGTGAAGGAGCCTAGGTTCGAGTCACGTGGGAAGCAAATAAAAGAGTTTTATTTTGCAGCAGAGATTAGCAGCAAGGGACGGCACAAGGCTATAATTTAGGAGCTTTTATTCTTTTATTTTAAGAGATAAATGGTGGATAAATAAGGGATAAATAATGGATTTATTTTAAGAGATAATTGATGGGTTATTGGTAATTTAAATAAAGAGATAAAGAGGAAAATAAGGGAGGAGTGATGGCCAAGTAAGGGACTCTAAGCTTAGTAATTTTGGCTAAGCTAGAAGAAGGATAATAGAATATCATTCATACTTTTTCCTCTCTTTCAAGCACTCTTTTCTCCAAGCTATCATCTTCTTCTTCTTTTCTTTTTATCTGTTCTAGCCGAAATTTCCATTCCCCTATTTTCACCATTGCTGTTACCCTTAATACTCCATACCCTTTTCTTTTGTGACCCATGTGGAAGCCGAATCCATAACCCTTATTACTCCTTTCAAGAGCCGAATATATAGGGTACTTTTAGTCAAATTTTCATCAAGTTCAAAGCCGAATATCTCAGTGGCGATTGACATAGTCATTTGTCAATTCTTCAAGAGGTAAGATCTCATTCGGTTTCATCCTTTTCTTTTAAGATTTGCGAAATCTAGGACTAACCCATTAATATCTTGTTGTCAAGATTTACTAAGTGTCGACTACAAGGAAGGAGAAATACTTTTACCGAAGGTACACCATAGGCCGCGTGTTCCCTAGTTATTCGGTGAGTTTTAGGATTTAAAATCCACAAGGTAAGTATCTATAGCATTCGGCAAGGCCATGTTGAGTAAATAGATGTGTTTCATCAATATTTAAAAGCCGAAACTAATCTATTCAAGTAATCTAGTGATTTCCGATTTCAAGAAAGAAGGATACAAAGTTTCCGGCATTTGATTAGACATCAATCGGCAGCAAGGTAAGGATTTAAGTGTACTAATCCTACTAGGATTTGGATTTATGGCCGAATGGCTCTTTACTAAGTACTAAGTGATTGATCAAATGTAGAGATTTAAGATCTAAGGCATTAGATCAAGCTTTTCGGGATTTGGAGTGAACTTGCTAAAGCGAATCAGGTGTGTACCCTACACTACTTTTTAATAAGATTTATGACAATAATTAATATGTGCATGTTTATAAGAATGTGAATATGGCTAAGATACCATGCTATGGTACAAAAGTACTGTGCACGCTTCCTACTCTTACTAGGATTATGAATATATGTTATTTTTAACATGTGAAAAGTGATGAGAATGTGAATTAAAACATGATATGCATGATATGTATGATATGAGGCATATGGGATATTATGAGAAAGGGGAAGTGAAAGTGGTGACCTAAGACCACGATATCTGAATGTGGTGACCTAAGACCACGACATCTGAATGTGGTGACCTAAGACCACGATATCTGAATGTGGTGACCTAAGACCACGATATTTGAATGTGGTGACCTAAGACCACGAATTTTATAAGAGGCGATGAGCACGTCATTGCAATGACGCCTTCGATGGTGTGTAGCCGATGGAGGGTTAACTTAGTAGTCCCCACTGTGTATGGGTTGGTACGGTGATGTGTAGCGGATGGCATCTAGGTTTGGGTTCGGGTTGCATCATATTGTTTAAATGCTTTATGTACATGTATGATTTAAAATGCTGAAATTGTTAAGACTTAGTGTTCGTGTACACATTGAGTCTGTTTGACTCACCCTGCCAGGGAACATTT
The DNA here is from genome assembly GCA_025506655.1 of Gossypium rotundifolium. Lineage (NCBI taxonomy): Eukaryota > Viridiplantae > Streptophyta > Magnoliopsida > Malvales > Malvaceae > Gossypium > Gossypium rotundifolium. Next base: position 18,993,486 of record CP106729.1, read on the forward strand.
TTCGAGTAACGATCAAGAATGGACCGGACGAGGAGCTTAAAGGTGGCCATGCACAGCAAGGAATTTATTCAATTTGGATTTTTATTTTATTAAGTACTTTGAATTTATTTTTTTTGGGAATTATTTGATGTAATAAGGCCATAGTAGAACTACTTTACTTTGCTTTTATTTATTAAGCTTACAGACTTTTATTTATTAAAAGATTAAGTAAATTTATTTTAAAACAAAGCCTAAACGTTTTGTCACCTAAAGTAAAGGATTTTAATAATAAAATAAACCTATTTTCAACTCAAGCCCAACCCAAAACAATCTTTCTTCCAAAACACACAAGTTTTTCCTAAGTAACAAAAGAATTTGAAACGGTTTACACCGGGGAACATACCAGATCCGATCAAGGCTCGTGGGCCAGGTTTGGGGTGTTTCATAAACATACATGCCTAAGCTACTTAATAATATCACCATCAAATGCGAGCTTTGCGAACACCTACACGCAAATATATATGATTCTCAAAATGCCAACAAAAATCCAAAATAGAACATTGTTTAACCAAATGACACCTTAGGTAAATGCCATGACCAAAATAAAAATATCACCAACACTTGAGTCCGGGATTGTCGTTGGATGTTAAAGTTGATGATCAAATAAAAAATTACCTAACCTGCGCAGAAAAAACAAAACCGTACGCTAAATATAACTCAATGAAATTTCTATAATCCGAACATTAAACATAATATAATTCATTCAATCGCATAAGTCAAAAGTAATTGATGATATGCAAGTTATCATGTAAACTTTTACTATTTCATAGTCTCACTATCTAATATAACAAAAGGCACTAGTATGAGGCATAACACTTCCATCTCATAACCATTTGAAATATCAAACATTAAGTATCTCATTTTATCTCAATATCCATCTCATGAATTTAAAGAACATAACCATCTTTTAACTCTATTCATTTCACATTTCATTATTCTAATTCCTATTCTTATTTCCTTACTAATCTAAATCAGACTTAGATGGGTATGCGGATCCAACCAACACACCAATTTGACACCAGGATCTGTCAGATAAATTTGAAAATAATAAGTTGCACCCTATGTTGGCCGATAAAACTAACAAATAGATGTGTTTAGCATCGATCGTATAACCGACAAAATGTGGTGCCTAGCACTACCCAACACGAGTCAGATATCCTCAATTCTTCCTATCCTATGGCATGCCAATTTTACCCAACCACCCAAACAGTTAACGTGGTAATAAGTTTTTCACATTCATTTATAATCGATTCACAATTTCCATATCATAGTCCCAATCAACCAATCAATAATTTTCATATTTAACAAGATACTCATCAAACAAAGATACAATTCCACATTTCAAATAATATTTAATATTTTCAAATCTATTCAATTCCGTCCTTACGGATGATAAACCGTAAAAGTAACATATTTTAGGCCTACATTTAGCATCTTGTTGGATGATTTAAGCCTTGAATTATGTAATTTGGTGCTCTTAATCTGTTGTTTTCATGTTTTATAATCGGGGATAGCGATCAAGGAAAAAAAATGAGAAACGGGCCTAAAACGGACCAAATTGGGTTAAAATAGAAATCGACATGGCCTGGGCCCAAGACCACACGGCCGTGCCTCCCTAATTTAGTCTAACACGGCCTAGACCCCAAAACACGGGCGTGTCTCTTCAGTAGACTCGACCACGGCCTGAAATCAATTCATACGGGCGTGTGCCATGGGCGTGTCCCTGTCGTGACAAAGAGAAGTTTCACTCGGATTAGGATATTTAGGGGCGAAGAAACACATTTCGAAGCCTATATAAACACCCTAAGTATAACCTAAAAGAGGGAACCCAGGGCTTTAGTCAGGGGGCGTCCAGCTAGGCCAAATAGGGTAGATTTGTGGAGATTTACTCGAAGATAGCCAGTTGATTCATCTCAAGAAGCCAGGATTATACTCAAGACGGAGGATCTCTCCTGCAACTCCTTCAGGGGGTTTTAGCGATTTCTTATGTTTTGTTTTATCTTTTTTTTTTGAGATGTTTTCTTTTACAATTATGAACTAAACCCTCAGATACCTGAGGGGGATGAAACCTAAGATGAATCTTGTTATCGTTTGCTGAACTATATGATAAATATTTGACTTTTTCTTAATTAAGTTTTCTTAATACTCGTGTTGATATTTCTGGGATATTAATTCAAGTATGATGTGCTTAGGTGGAGGAGCAAAAGTCCCTGCATAAGAGTAGATCTAGCATAATTAAGTGGAGTTGATCGAGCGCCTAGAGATAGGGTGACGAGATTTTGCCGGATTAGGGTGAAACCTAATATGGGAGTCCATAGATCGAGTTAATGCAATTCTAAGGGTTTTAATTAGAAAGAGATTTCAATTAATCAACCTAGGGTTAGACGTTGGTCACCTCGAGAGAGGGATTAATATATGTTAGGGAATCTTACGGATCAAGTCAAGTGAATAAATCGTCTGGTTTAGAGTTAGATAACAGGTGAAGTCTAGGTGGATTCTTCCTTGGGTGTCGTCTTAATAAATTGGTTTTTCCTCAAGTTATTTTCCAAATTTCATTCTTATTTGTCTTAGAAGTTTTAGTTTAGTAGTTAGTTAATTTAGATTAAACAACAAATTCCCTTAATTCTTAGGCTAGATAATAAAAAGAGAGTTAGTATTAGTACTTTTGGTTTCTTTGGGATTCGACATTCCGGTCTTGCCTAAACTATACTACTCTTCGATAGGTGCGCTTGCCTCCATCGTTGTCTTAGTTAGTTTTCAGGTTCGATCATAATTTATATAAATTTTAAGACTCGACAAAACAACGATCAACGGACAACCAATTCTCATAACAAATCATTTCAAATCATTGAATCAATTATAACTCCGCTTATAAACTTACCATACAATGCAATGCAAAAGTGAAACAATTGAGATAGTTCGGATTATAGAAACACAAACCGTACTTTGAGCTATTCGTCGATGACTTTGTCTTTTTCTTTCTTTTTTGAGGAATCTGGGTCGGCGTTAGCTACAGATTAAGACAAGCATACAGAATTATCAATACACAACTAGTTTCACATTCAATTGCTAATTTATGTAACTTTTGCATTTTATTCAATTTAGTCCCTAAAACTGGGGCTAACATAACTTTTAAATCTAGCCTCAATCTTTTATTCCAATTTCACTTTAGTCCCAATTAAACTTCCTATTTCTCATTTCTACCATGAATTTTGAAATTTATACATTTTAGTCCCTATTAAACAAAACATCAATTAACTTTATAATTTAATCCTTTTCAACTCTAAACTTAAAATCTATCAAATTAACCCTAAAACTTTAATTATTTATCAATGGGCACATTCTCAATCCTTAACAAGATAAAAAAAATACTATATCGTGAACTAACTCAAGCTCCTGAATTTCAAAACATAATTTAACAAAAACTAAATTATACTAACCGATTTAAGCTTCAAAATCCACTTTAATGACCGAATCCTCCTCCCTAATTTGCCATTCGGTTTGCATGAAGAAGAATAGAATATGATTTTTCTCTTTCTCTCCACTCACCAAAGTATTTCCATTTTGTTTTATTTTAACCTTAGTTTAAGATTAAACTTTAATTAAGTTAAAATTTTATAACATTAATAATCAATTAACATTCCCTACCGTCCACTATCATTAAGGTAGTAGTTTAATTGTTTATTAAATCCCTTAGTCATATTTTAATTAAATATTCCTTAAAAATTAAACTTTTTACATTTTTAAGATTTAGTCCATATACCCTAATTAAGCACTAATTCGACAAAATTACATGAATGTAATTCAATTCACTCCTAATATAATTTAGTAAATATTTAATAAAAATATTTATGAGTACGATTTATAAAACGAGACCCTAAATTACACTTTCTAACACTACTAACTTTTGGGTCGTTACACTTATTATCTTTATAAATTCGATTCTTTCTGTCTTGGATTTGTAGGAACATGTGTCCTTGCTTGACCTTGTAATTTAACATCTTGATTATTCTAATTCATTTAATATTCTCCCATAAATTGGGTCCCCTTTCTATGAGCATGAATTGGATGGTTCTTGTATTTTGTTAACATGCTAAAAGTTGGGTTATTAATTTTGGTATCGAATCGAGTATATGGTGGATATGAAGTGTGAATGTTTGTCTTTGTGTTGGGTATATAACCTATATATTTGTTGTTTGTCTTCGTTTATGCATATCAATTATACGTAAATGAAAACCATACCAACTTCTAGAATTTCTACTTTCCCACATTTATGCATGGTCTACTACATTTTAAATGTAGTTGAGTGTGCTAAAAAAATGATAAAATTTATGCTCAATTTAGCTTGTTGATGGAACTCCTTGGAATTTTAGAAATGTTTTCTCAATTGCTATTATTATTTATATGGTGTACTTTGATTGTACCATTTTTCCTGGATTTTATAATAAAAAATAGTTTAAATTGAATTTTTTTATTGGGATAGGGTTTATTGGGCTGTATTTTATTGGTTTGGGTTTGTTTTAATGGACTGATGTTGTAATGGACTCTATTTATTATTAGATTTATTTTGAGTTTTTTTTATTGTTTTATTTTTTAATTTAAATCGAGCCTGAGCAAATTAGGCCAATTACAGTTGACATGCTAAAAAGTTGGGTTATTAATTTTGGTATCAGACTGAATATATGGTGGATATGAAGTGTGAAGGTTTGTCTTTGTGTTGGGTATATAACCTATATATTTGTTGTTTGTCTTCGTTTATGCATATCGGTAGCATACAGAAATGAAAACCATACCAGCTTCTAGAATTTCTGCTTTCCCACATTTATATATGCATGGTCTACTACATTCTAAACAGGTAGTTGAGCTGTGCTAAAAAAATGATAAAATTTATTCTCAATTTAGCTTGTTGATGGAACTCCTTGGAATTTTAGAAATGTTTTCTCAATTGCTATTATTATTTATATGGTGTACTTTAATTGTACCATTTTTCTCAATAAGCTGATTGGGACGGTTTTGAGCTGCCAATTTGCTTGTTGGACCAGTCTTCAATGCTTAACATATTGGGTCACTTTCTCCTTCAGGCTTTATATTAATTTTAACTCAATTTAAGTTAGATAAAAATTAAATATAAAGTACATAAAATAATCATCATTTGGACCGTCCTTGGCTGGAAAAATATTCAGCCTTGCTCTTGGTTCAATTGATGCAAAAATTCCTCAATGTTTTAAACCTTTCGAGGTACCTGTCGAGCCAATTTTTACTTTTTGTATAAAATTATCGAAAATAAATTAAATTTGTGAAAATTTATTATAAAAATAATTATAATTCAATATTTCAACAGGAAAATTCAAAGAGTATACCAAAGTAAAGGTAAACAAGTTCAAGCTAAAAAAGGTAAGGTAAAGGCAAATTCATGTTAAAAGATGCAAGTGAAATACAAGTTTAAGTATATTGAGTTAAAAGCTTAAGTGATCTTGATAAGAAAGAATAAGATAATTGATTAAGAATGTTGTTATTTATTTACATGTAAACTTACTAAGCTTTATGCTTACTCCCATTCTTTAATTTTTATAGTATACAAGCCAACTCGGGAATCACAAAGGCGTCGGAGATCGTTCGCTTTTATCGAAAGGATTATATTGGTATTTTGTGACTCGAGCGTTTTAAGTTTTGGCATGTATAGGGACTTAGCCATTTTGTGTATGTCCTTATGATATGGCTTAAGATTGGCTTGTAAATGTTTGGTAATGATTAGCCATTAAAATGGTTAATTAAGAACATGTTTTGGATGCTATGAAATGCCTAGTTGATAGTTATTTTAAAGAAATTATGTAATTATATGCGAGAGACAGTTTGGACGGCGGTGGCGTGATTTTGAAAAATCACCAAAACTAGTAGAAATGGAATTATGTTGGCCATGAGATATAGAATTAAAGCTTATTGAGTATATTTTTATAAAAAAGCGGTGTAGGAAAAAGAGTTGTATATTATGAGATAATTGATTTTTAGTACGGAGAATTGGTATGCTTTCTGTATGAGGGGACTTTAACTAATAAAGCTGTACTAATTACACCAAAAATTCTGGAAAAATTATAGTAAGAATATATATGAGTCTAATTTTAAGAAAAATTTACGGATATAGATTTCAAGTTTAGTAACTCAAGTTATAATTGATTTACTTAACATGGCGAGATGGACGTTTCAATTTTTATGCCCAGAATCGATAAGTTAAGTTTAGTAATGCCTCGTGCTCGACTCGAGCAGGGTCTCGGGCGAGGTGTTACAAGATCTACTCTTAGAAAGGGTCTATTCCTCCTCCACCTAAGCACATCAGGTTAAATTAAGCAACATAATTAAGAGCAAACTAAGTATCATATAAATTAGAAAACAATAACAAAATCCATCATAGGTTTCATCCCGGTATCTGAAGGTTTAGTTCATAACTAAATAAGAAAACATCTCAAGAAAAAGATAAAACAAAACATTAGAAATCCTAAAACCCCGAAGGAATTGAAGGAGAGATCCTCCGTCTTGAGTAGATTAAGCTCTTGAGATGGATCAACTGGATATCTTTGAGTAATTCCAAAAAGAAAAGCTCTGGCAGAAAACTCTGCTAAAACTGCGCCCTCGAATAGCGCCTTGGGGTGTTTATATATACTTTTGGATGCTTTACTTGGCTCCTAAACTCAAAATTCAAGCATAATTCGTTCCTAGGTGTTTAAGTAGACTTAGGATTGCATTTCTTGGGCTCCAACATCCTAATCCGAGTGAAATTGCTCTTTCCGCGGTAAGAACGCAGTAATGCTGCGTCCGTGTAAGTCATCTTCTAATGTCTCTATTCTGTTGATTTAGGCACGTAGTACGTTGAGGTTCAGGTCGTGCTTGAGTCTATCAATTGGGGCATAGCAGTATAAATAAATGGCATGGCCGTGTGGTGAATGGCAAACGCGATCGTGTACTTGAAGTCGGTAGTGTTGATTTCTTAGGTTGGCCCAATTTGGTCCGTTTAAGCCCGTTTCGTTCTTTTTATCCTTAGGTGCTTTCACGAGTATAAGACACGAAAAGAAAGGATTAAGACACCTTTTACATAAATCAAGGATAAATTCATCCAAAAGCATACTAAATGTGGGATTAAAATATGTTACTTTTACGGTTTATTAGGGATATAATCAACCCACCCATCCCACACTTTAAGCGATGGGATTTTGGTACTAAGCGATAATTCTTGAGCTACCGATGAGTTAGGCTCAATGCCTTTCGATACACTTCCTCCAATCAATATCAATCCAACCCAATGCAATGCATCATACAGTTATGTCATGCCCATCATGGTATATCAAATTTATATAATGCAAGTACAAACAGCATGCTAAATATACACTCATTCGATTAGGAGTCAGATAATGTTACCGACCCTATAGTAGGTTCACGTCGTTGAGCGACCCGTGCAACCTTAGCAATATATCGGTGAAAATGGGCTCCTGCGCCTATGTTGTGCATCCTTGTGGGCCCTACGACCTAAATTGGCCTTGGCCGTGTGGATCACATTGCTGGCCCGAATCCCTGCCTCGTGTGGTTCATTGTAATGAGCCCACATGCTCATGTGGCATGCGTCAATTGGTTGACCGTGACTCGCGCGTATGCCTTCGGCCATCACCGATCATGTCGTTTGTACACGACTTGGCTCGTCGATCACCTTCTTAGTCTATGCTCACGACCTTACACGGCCTACACATCGGCTACCACATCCGTATGGCATCGACAAATAGATTTTTCAGCTTTTTGCCGAGATCGTTTTCGGTGTTTTACACACACAGGTACAATTTCAATGCGAAACTCTCAGATAACCAGCACCTAAAATTAACCATTTAGTCACCAACAAATCGATTTAAGCGATACACATTTGATACTAATCGAAGGGACATTCCCAAAGACTAACGACACCTTACCTTCAAGTAAAACATGATTACGCAATATGAGAACACCGATTGGTGACCTCGGACCTTAGACTTCACCTAAGCAAAATGATTCCCCATTAATCGAATAATCACTAACACAACAAGAATCGAGCGATCCCAAACTTACCAACTACATGCGTAAGTTGTAGAGACAATGAGATTAAGGCTTGGTTAACAAAGAAGGCAAGAAAGGGAAGCGAGGAGGGGAAAGCGGCGATAATATGACAAGGCGGGAAAAAGATGAGCGTCGAACTTCCTTGGAAGGGAGAAATCGGAAATTTTGAAAAAGAAAGAAAATAAAAGCGATTTGGATATTCTCCTCCATCACCCTAAAACCGCTCTAAAATCTCTCAACCACTGAATTGAAAACCACTCAAACACTTGATGTTTCAATGAACAAAACACCTACATGGCACTAGTAGCAAACATCCTTTGTTTAAAGACTTGAGCTCCAAACCTCTAGCTCATTTACTCCACTTAACCACGGACAGCAGGGCCCATTCGCCTATTTTACCAACATTTAATCACAAGCTTCTTGATTAGAAATAGGGTTTATTCAATAAAAATTTTTTTGCCCAGCTAAGGCTTGAACTTGGGACCTCTCACATACCAAAACACTTAACCAGAAGCGGATACACAATTACGTATTACAAACACACGAAAATAAAATAAGAGATTTTGGGCGTTACAACTCTACTCCCTTAAAGAAAATTTCGTCCTTAAAATTTACGATCGGAAAAGATGAGGATACTAGACCATTGCATCCTCGGGCTCCATGGCCTCCTCCGAACTATGATTACGTAAAGAACCTTAACCAATGGGATGGACTTTCTTCTTAGAACTTTTACATCTCGCTCCAATATCTGCTGGCTCCTCCTTAAAGGTTAGATCGGCCAAACCTCGATCCCCAGCAAGGGCGATGTGCGTGGGATCAGTGGTAGCGCCTTAGCATGGAGCGTGGAATACATTATGAATCTTCTCCAACTCGGAGTTAGCTCCAAGCTGGTAGGCAAGCGGTCACATGTCTCATTATGCAATAACGTCCAATGAATCAGGGCTCAACTTGCCCTACGACCAAATCTCGTACCTTCTTCCATGGCGAGACCTTGAGAAAATGAAGTCCCCTACGAATACTCAATCTCGGCGCTTCGATCCGCATATGACTTTTGCCTATCGGATGCCTCTTTTAGTCGATCTCGAATCAACTGACCTTCTCCTCAATATCGAAACCGATTCGGGACTCGAGAATATGGCTCGCTAACTCGGTCCAACACAGGGACGACACTTACGACCATAGAGCACCTCGTAAGTTCTATCGTATGCTGGAAGCGTAGCCATTGTTGCAGCGAACTCGCCAACGAAAAACTCTCCTCCTTGAGAAGTCAATTAAACAACCCTTAACATATCCTCCGTATTTGAATCACCCTCCAGTTGACCATCTATCGAGGATGGAACGCAGATCTTGAAGTCAACCTTGTACCACAGCTTCATGTAGCTTCTTCGGGCCCGAGGCAGTGAGGATCCTATCAAATATTATCGAAAGCCGATACCCCATGCGTCTCACTTCTCTACGACATATCTGATTTAGCCACTTCTACTGAGAGTAATCGGTATGAGCCAATGAAATGGGTGGACTTGGTTAATTGATCCACGATGACCCATCTTGAATCCTTCTTAGTGGGTGTGAGGGTAACCCACTGAAGTCCATAGTCACTCCCACTTCAAAAGTGGAATCTTAGCTAGTGAAGTAACCTCGAAGGTAGCGATGCTCACTTTAACTTTCTTTGGCATGTTAGACATTTACCTACAAAGTCGTAACCTCACGCTTAAGACCGACCACGGTATAACTCACGAAGGTCTCGATACATCTTGTTTCATGGGATGCATAGCATAAGGCTTATGCACCTCCGTAGTATAGACTACCTCAATTCGGTATCATTCAAATTACAGTCTCCCACGAAAGCGAGTTGGAAATGAGCGCATAGTAGCCCTATCTATGCATCTTATTTCCTCAATGTTGGAAGCAAGCAAAGACTCGTCCTCAACTATTTACCCTTAATATGCTCTATCCGTCTGTTTAACTTGAAGTTCATACGGACTATTATCATCAAATAAGCGAGATGAGCAAACATTGCCCTTAGATCGATCCATGACCCTATGGCTCGATTACGCCGACCACCATTGGCCTTGCCAAGGTGGTATTCAATCATCTGATCATAGTCCTTGCAACTCAATCCACCTCTGTTGCTTAAGTTTCACTCCTACGGTGAGGAGATACTTGAGGCTCTTGTGATTAGTGTAAATGATACACTTCTCACGCATCTGATAATGCCTCCAAATTTTTAGTGGAACTATGCCCAACTCTAATTCATGCATCGGATAATTTGCCTCATGAGTCTTAAGTGACGAGATGCATCGTTACCATCTTACCTCTTGCATCAACACACATCCTAAGCAGACATGTGATGCATCATTGTAAATAATAAACTCTTTTCAGACTACGTATGTATTAAAATAGGGCCTCGATCGATGGGTCTTGAGCTTCTTAGCTATTTTGCTACAAATCGGTCGTTAAAGCGCACCACTTACGTAGCGCTTAGTCAATGGTGCAATCGGTGAAAACCCTCTACAAATCATAGATAATACCGTAATCCCGAGCCTGGATTTTTATCGATCTTAAGTTGCTTCCAATCCAAGACGACCTCAATATTTCGAGGATCGACTCTAAACCCCTGCGAAACCACATGTCCTAGAAGCGTTACTTGGTAACGGAACTCACATTCTTGAACTTGGTATAGTTATTTCTCGGAAAAATCATAGAACCACTCACGAGGTGTTCATCATGCTCATCCCGATCTTGAATAGACCGATATGTTGTTAATAAATACCACTATGAACCCAGATCGGATAGAATTTGGAACACTCGGTTTATTAGATCCATAAAAGCTATTGGTGTATTAAATGGGTCAAATGGCATCACTAGAAGGAACTTCGTGGTAGTAGTGAGTCTTAAATGTTGTCTTATGCGTCGGCCTCTTTAACTCTCAACTGGTGATACCACGCTAGTAGATCAATCTTAGAAAAATGCGGCTCCTCGAACTAGTCAAACAAATCATCAATCCTTGGTAGGGGTACTTATTATTGATGGTCAACTTTCAATTGGCGGTGAGTCGATACATACTCATGGATCCATCCTTCTTTTCACAAACAACATAGGTGCTCCCCACGGAGACACACTAGGGCGGAACCCACAATCTAGTAACTCTTGAATCGACCAGTCGATGCGTGGGAGGACTCGATGGTGACCACTACTTTGGCCTCACGATTTTTATACTTATTTTATGGTTTATATGAAATGCAGGAAAGTTTTATGTAAATATGGCCTTCGTATTACTGTTTAAATTTTGGATTTACGCGTTTGTGGTTTCTGATTTACCAGTGAAAGCTCGAGTTTTCAACATAAACAAATGTTTTGCCAAAACACCATGATTATACTGATTTAAATGCTTTGAAATACAAATATTTTGGGAAGTGGATAATGATTGAAACAAATGACACGTTTGGAAGTAGCATAAGATAACGAAAAATGGTCTTATCGTAAGTGTGATTTCTCTGACTATCCGTGACATCGTCGATTGACCCATAATGTGCAGGCGGGTTTGGGGTGTTACAAGGTTTTTATCCACAAGGTTTTTCCTAATAAGGTTTTAACAAGGCACATTATCTACCAATGGACATCCAATGGGGAGTGTTATGAATATGTTGTTAAGTGGATGTCCATCATGATCAAGATAAAGTTTTAATGTACTTTAAATTCTATTAGTTATTAGAATTTGATCTCTACTTCTTTTATACTTCTTATGCCTATAAATAGAGACTCAGATGAAGCATTGCAATCATTCTCGATTGATCAATAAAATCGTTCTCTCTTTGCTCTCTCATTTTGTTTATTCTTTATACATGTATTTATTTATAATAGAAATAATATTGTTTGTTTCAATTGTTGAATATAATTAAGCTATATTAACTTATTTAATACTTTATATATTTTATAATAAAAATTATAAATATATGATAAATATATATTTTTACTTACCTTATATTCAACTCATCCACTTCTAGTATATTCAAATTAATTTCTAAACAATTATAAAGTCTTACTATAATAAATAATAATGATTATGATTTAAAGTAATTAAAATATCATAAAGTAAAATTAAAATTAATAAAAAGAAAACAAATAATCTTTCGCATTAAATAATGCGGTGATAGAGTTTTCTTCCAAATATCCTAAAATTTTACCACTCATTTAATTAACTATTAATTAAGGTGATAGTATATTAATAAGAAATTAATTAACTAATCTATATATTTTCTCATCAAATCTTACTATTCTCTATTCATACTATAACACCCCTTATACGGTCCAGCCAGCGAACTCGAGTAATAGGATGCTACAAACAAATAAAAAGTAACTACATACCATTCATACTTCAAAATCTCAATACAATATCATTTCACCACATATAATCAAGTCTAAAATGCAATTCAATTAATTTTGGGTTTAAATCGAGCTTCGAAAGATTTAATTTAACCTAACATTAATTAGGGATTAAATTGAAACAAAAATAAAAGATAGGAAAATTCTATAAAAGGGTCACATTGTGTGAAAGGCTAAGACATGTGGGCAAGTCGTGCAAAGTTGGAGTCACATGGCCGTCTGAACAAGTCGTGTAACTCATTGATGCGTGTGAGTCAAAGTGCAAATATTCAATAGATGCCACACGGTGTGTCGTAGAATCGTGTAACATCTTGTGGTCGTGTGCACCAAAATCACCCTAAACATACAGGGCAACATGGTAGTGCCATATTACCATGTATGACATATGAAAGTATTTCACTTGTGTATTTAGCCTTGTATACTTGAAGAAACCTTTCAAAACAAGCTCTCTAACCCTAATTTACTTATGCCAGTAATAAATACATTATAACAATTCTCAACCAATTCAAAAGAATCAAAATTATACCACAAACATCACTTATAACAATCAACCTAAGTGCCTAACTAACATGCCACAATTAGCACCTCAATTCAACAATTCAAATTCAACCAAAACACCACCTTCAAACCATTCCAATATGCCTTCCAAGACACCTCAATACAACTAACAAAATTTCATCAATTTAGCCATTCAAGCAATTTCAAATTAAACCTTATAAGCATGCACTAATATTACCAATTTACTTCATCTCAACATAAACATACCATCCACCTTTATTACAAATTTCATGGCACATCACATGATCATCATTTAAGCAAATAAAGCGTAACATCACGAAAATGGGCTTATGCATTTTGATTTAATTATACAAAATGGCATGTCTTATGTGTTATGAATGTATGGTGAACATTTTTGGAAACTTGGAAATGTAAAAATGTTTTAGAAATGTTAAAGAGGAAAGTGAACATTTTGGAAACTTGGAAATGTAAAGGAAATGTTTTAGAAATGTTAAAAGATGAAAGTGAACATTTTTGGAAACTAGGAAATGTAAGGAAATGTTTTAGAAATGTTAAGTTTAAAAGAGGAAAGTGAACATTTTGGAAACTTGGAAATGTAAGGAAATGTTTTAGAAATGTTAAGTTTAAAAGGAAAGTGAACATTTTGGAAACTTGGAAATGAAATGTTTTAGAAAATGTTAAGTTTAAAAAGAAACTAAGGCAAAGTGGCTGAAGAAAATTAATAGAGAAATTTGACACAAGAACGGGCTTGGAGAAGTGGCTAGGAGGCACCACAAAGCCTAACAAGTGGCGCCATAATCAAAGGTGAAGGCCTAGGTTGAGTCGTGGGAAGCAAATAAAGAGTTTTATTTTGCAGCGATTATTGACAAGGGACGGCACAAGGCTATAATTTAGGAGCTTTTATTCTTTTATTTTAAGAGATAAATGGTGGATAAATAAGGGATAAATAATGGATTTATTTTAAGAGATAATTGATGGGTTATTGGTAATTTAAATAAAGAGATAAAGAGGAAAATAAGGGAGGTGATGGCCAAGTAAGGGACTCTAAAGTAATTTTGGCTAAGCTAGAAGAAGGATAATAGAATATCATTCATACTTTTTCCTCTCTTTCAGCACTCTTTTCTCCAAGCTATCATCTTCTTCTTCTTTTCTTTTATACATTCTAGCAAAATTTCCATTCCCTATTTTCACCATTCTTGTACCCTTAATACTCCATACCCTTTTCTTTTGTGACCCATGTGGAAGAATCCATAACCCTTATTACTCCTTTCAAGAGTAGAATATATAGGGTACTTTTAGTCAAATTTTCATCAAGTTCAAAGAATATCTCGGTGGCGATTGACATAGGCTAGTCAATTCTTGATGAGGTAAAGATCATTCGGTTCATCCTTTTCTTTTAAGATTTGCGAAATCTAGGACTAACCCATTAATATCTTGTTGCGAAGATTTACTAAGTGTCGACTACAAGGAAGGAGAAATACTTTTAGAAGGTACACCATAGCGTGTTCCCTAGTTATTGGTGAGTTTTAGGATTTAAAATCCACAAGGTAAGTATCTATAGCATTCGGCAAGGCCATGTTGAGTAAATAGATGTGTTTCATCAATATTTAAAAAACTAATCTATTCAAGTAATCTAGTGATTTAGATTTCAAGAAAGAAGGATACAAAGTTTCCGCATTTGATTAGACATCAATCGTGACAAGGTAAGGATTTAAGTGTACTAATCCTACTAGGATTTGGATTTATGGCGGGCTCTTTACTAAGTACTAAGTGATTGATCAAATGTAGAGATTTAAGATCTAAGGCATTAGATCAAGCTTTTGATTTGGAGTGAACTTGCTAAGCGAATCGGTGTGTACCCTACACTACTTTTTAATAAGATTTATGACAATAATTAATATGTGCATGTTTATAAGAATGTGAATATGGCTAAGATACCATGCTATGGTACAAAAGTACTTTGATCGTTTCCTACTCTTACTAGGATTATGAATATATGTTATTTTTAACATGTGAAAAGTGATGAGAATGTGAATTAAAACATGATATGCATGATATGTATGATATGAGGCATATGGGATATTATGAGAAAGGGGAAGTGAAAGTGGTGACCTAAGACCACGATATCTGAATGTGGTGACCTAAGACCACGACATCTCGAATGTGTGACCTAAGACCACGATATCACGAATGTGGTGACCTAAGACCACGATATTTGAATGTGGTGACCTAAGACCACGAATTTTATAAGAGGCGATGAGCACGTCATTGCAGTGACGCCTTCGATGGTGTGTATGGCCGATGGAGGTTAACTTAGTAGTCCCCACGGTGTATGGGTTAATGCAGGTGATGTGTAGCGGATGGCATCTAGGTTTGGGTTGGGTTGCATCATATTGTTTAAATGCTTTATGTACATGTATGATTTAAAATGCGAAATTGTTAAGACTTAGTGTTAGTGTACACATTGAGTCTGTTTGACTCACCCGTTGTGGGAACATTTTTGAGTAACGATCGGTAATGAATGGGCCAATGAGAAGCTTAAAGGTGGCCATGCACAGCAAATTTATTCAATTTGGATTTTTATTTTATTAAGTACTTTGAATTTATTTTTTTGGGAATTATTTGATGTAATAAGGCCATAGTAGAACTACTTTACTTTGCTTTTATTTATTAAGCTACAGACTTTTATTTATTAAAAGATTAAGTAAATTTATTTTAAAACAAAGCCTAACGTTTTGTCACCTAAAGTAAAGGATTTTAATAATAAAATAAACCTATTTTCAACTCAAGCCCAACCCAAAACAATCTTTCTTCCAAAACACAAGTTTTTCCTAAGTAACAAAAATTTGAAACGGTTTACAGGGAACATACCGAGATCCGATCAAGGCTCGTGGGCGAGTTTGGGGTGTTTCATAAACATACATGCCTAAGCTACTTAATAATATCACCATCAAATCGAGCTTTGCGAACTACATAAATATATATGATTCTCAAAATGCCAACAAAAATCCAAAATAGAACATTGTTTAACCAAATGACACCTTAGGTAAATGCCATGACCAAAATAAAAATATCACCAACACTTGAGTCAGGGTTGTCGTTGGATGTTAAAGTTGATGATCAAATAAAAATTACCTAACATGAAAAAACAAAATGCGCTAAATATAACTCAATGAAATTTCTATAATCCGAACATTAAACATAATATAATTCATTCAATCGCATAAGTCAAAAGTAATTGATGATATGCAAGTTATCATGTAAACTTTTACTATTTCATAGTCTCACTATCTAATATAACAAAAGGCACTAGTATGAGGCATAACACTTCCATCTCATAACCATTTGAAATATCAAACATTAAGTATCTCATTTTATCTCAATATCCATCTCATGAATTTAAAGAACATAACCATCTTTTAACTCTATTCATTTCACATTTCATTATTCTAATTCCTATTCTTATTTCCTTACTAATCTAAATCGGACTTAGATGGGTATGGATCCAACCAACACACCAATTTGACACGAGGATCATCGGATAAATTTGAAAATAATAAGTTGCACCCTATTTGGCCGATAAAACTAACAAATAGATGTGCCTGCAGCGATCGGTATAACTGACAAAATGTGGTGCCTAGCACTACCCAACACGTAGTATATATCCACAATTCTTCCTATCCTATGGCATGCCAATTTTACGACCACCCCAAGCAGTTAACGAGGTAATAAGTTTTCACATTCATTTATAATCGATTCACAATTTCCATATCATAGTCCCAATCAACCAATCAATAATTTTCATATTTAACGACATACTCCATGACAGTGTTACAATTCCACATTTCAAATAATATTTAATATTTTCAAATCTATTCAATTAGTCCTTACGGATGATAAACTAGTAAAAGTAACATATTTTAGGCCTACATTTAGCATCTTGTTGGATGATTTAAGCCTTGAATTATGTAATTTGGTGCTCTTAATCTGTTGTTTTCATGTTTTATAATCGAGGATGTAGCGAAGGATGAAAAAAAATGAAAGCAGGCTAAAGCGGACCAAATTGGGTTAAAATAGAAATCGACATGGCACGGGCCCAAGACCTGCGGCCGTGCCTCCTAATTTAGTCTAACACGGCCTAGACCCCAAAACAGGTGTCTCTTGATGAACTTCGACCACTGAAATCAATTCATACGGGCGTGTGCCATGGGCGTGTCCTGTCGTGACAAAGAGAAGTTTCACTCGGATTAGGATATTTAGGGGCGAAGAAACACATTTGAAGCCTATATAAACACCCTAAGTATAACCTAAAGAGAACCGGGGGCTTTAGTCGAGGCGTCCGGCTAGGCCAAATAGGGTAGATTTGTGGAGATTTACTCGAAGCGAGTTGATTCATCTCGAAGCAGTTATACTCAAGGCGGAGGATCTCTCTGCAACTCCTTGAGGTTTTAGCGATTTCTTATGTTTTGTTTTATCTTTTTTTTGAGATGTTTTCTTTTACAATTATGAACTAAACCCTCGAGATACAGGGGATGAAACAAGATGAATCTTGTTATCGTTTTTGAACTATATGATAAATATTTGACTTTTCTTAATTAAGTTTTCTTAATACTCGTGTTGATATTTAGGATATTAATTCAAGTATGATGTGCTTAGGTGGAGGAGCAAAGTCCCTGCATAAGAGTAGATCTAGCATAATTAAGTGGAGTTGATCGGCGCCTAGAGATGGGTGGCGAGATTTTGCGGATTAGGGTGAAACCTAATATGGGAGTCCATAGATCGAGTTAATGCAATTCTAAGGTTTTAATTAGAAAGAGATTTCAATTAATCAACCTAGGGTTGAGCGTTGGTCACCTCGAGAGGATTAATATATGTTAGGGAATCTTACGGATCAAGTCAAGTGAATAAATAAATGCGGTTTAGAGTTAGATAACAGTGAAGTCTAGGTGGATTCTTCCTTGGGTGTCGTCTTAATAAATTGGTTTTTCCTCAAGTTATTTTCCAAATTTCATTCTTATTTGTCTTAGAAGTTTTAGTTTAGTAGTTAGTTAATTTAGATTAAACAACAAATTCCCTTAATTCTTAGGCTAGATAATAAAAGAGAGTTAGTATTAGTACTTTTGGTTTCTTTGGGATTCGACATTCGGTCTTGCCTAAACTATACTACTCTTCGATAGGTGTTGCCTCCATCGTTGTCTTAGTTAGTTTCGAGTTCGATCATAATTTATATAAATTTTAAGACTCGACAAAACAACGATCAGGACAACCAATTCTCATAACAAATCATTTCAAATCATTGAATCAATTATAACTCTTATAAACTTACCATACAATGCAATGCAAAAGTGAAACAATTGAGATAGTTCGGATTATAGAAACACAAAGTACTTTGAGCTATTAAATCGATGACTTTGTCTTTTCTTTCTTTTTGAGGAATGCAGGTGGCGTTAGCTACTGATTAAGACAAGCATACAGAATTATCAATACACAACTAGTTTCACATTCAATTGCTAATTTATGTAACTTTTGCATTTTATTCAATTTAGTCCCTAAAGCTGGGCTAACATAACTTTTAAATCTAGCCTCAATCTTTTATTCCAATTTCACTTTAGTCCCAATTAAACTTCCTATTTCTCATTTCTACCATGAATTTTGAAATTTATACATTTTAGTCCTATTAAACAAAACATCAATTAACTTTATAATTTAATCCTTTTCAACTCTAAACTTAAAATCTATCAAATTAACCCCTAAAACTTTAATTATTTATCAATGGGCACATTCTCAATCTTATGATATAAAAAATACTATGTCGTGAACTAACTCAAGCTCCCGAATTTCAAAACATAATTTAACAAAACTAAATTATACTAACATTTAAGCTTCAAAATCCACTTTAATGACCGAATCCTCCTCCCTAATTTGCCATTCGGTTTGCATGAAGAAGAATAGAATATGATTTTTCTCTTTCTCTCCACTCACCAAAGTATTTCCATTTTGTTTTATTTTAACCTTAGTTTAAGATTAAACTTTAATTAAGTTAAAATTTTATAACATTAATAATCAATTAACATTCCCTACCGTCCACTATCATTAAGGTAGTAGTTTAATTGTTTATTAAATCCCTTAGTCATATTTTAATTAAATATTCCTTAAAATTAAACTTTTTACATTTTTAAGATTTAGTCAAATATACCTAATTAAGCACTAATTGACAAAATTACATGAATGTAATTCAATTCCTCCTAATATAATTTAGTAAATATTTAATAAAAATATTTATGAGTACGATTTATAAAGCGAGACCTAAATTACACTTTCTAACACTACTAACTTTTGGGTCGTTACACTTATCTTTATAAATTGATTCTTTACATCTTGGATTTGTAGGAACATGTGTCCTTGCTTGACCTTGTAATTTAACATCTTGATTATTCTAATTCATTTAATATTCTCCCATAAATTGGGTCCCCCTTTCTATGAGCATGAATTGGATGGTTACTGTATTTTGTTAACATGCTAAAAAGTTGGGTTATTAATTTTGGTATCGGTAGTATATGGTGGATATGAAGTGTGAATGTTTGTCTTTGTGTTGGGTATATAACCTATATATTTGTTGTTTGTCTTCGTTTATGCATATCATTATATCTGAAATAAAAATACCGACTTCTAAATTTCTACTTTCCCACATTTATGCATGGTCTACTACATTTTAAGCAGTAGTTGAGTGTGCTAAAAAAATGATAAAATTTATGCTCAATTTAGCTTGTTGATGGAACTCCTTGGAATTTTAGAAATGTTTTCTCAATTGCTATTATTATTTATATGGTGTACTTTGATTGTACCATTTTCGAGATAATTTTGTGAAATTTTGAGCCTTTAGAGCATACACTTTTCTTGCTCACTTTATTATTGGTTATGAGTGTGTCAATATTGATTTGTTATTCTAGAACTTGCTTCGATTGTGCATGTCGAGACCACACATTTGATTTGATATACTGAGATGATAAAGGCACTTAGTTTTAACCCACTTATCCCATTAAAAGCCTACATTCATAATTAACCCTTAGTGAACCCTTTTGAGCCTAATAAACTGTTTCTTGATCTACCCTTAATATTAACCCATAACTCATTCTTTTTGATTCATTGAGAATTTTTCCTATTATATTGACTCTCTTTTTGTCGAGATTTGATTTGGTCAGTTGCCTAACTATGTTCTTATATTTTAGTTGTTAAAGTATCTATGGTTTGCTCTTGTTACATGAAAAAAATGTAACACCCCAAACACGACCTAGAAGTTAGGCCCGAATCCGGTGTGTCACACTAAAAAGTTTTTCGATAACGTATAAAGAAAACTTGTCAAATGAGATAAAAAAAATGTTAGATCCTTTTCTATTCGTACAAAAATAGATGTTGATTTGTTAAAATCAAGAAAATCAAGTTTGACTTGAGATATTTAATAAAATACTACTAATTTGAAGATTGATCGATTAAATTTGAAGTAATAATTTTATAAAGCTGTGACTTTTGGAAATATAGTTGATAGTTCGAGGAAATTTCCAGTATTAAAAATATTTGTAAAAGTTTATTTTGAAATTCATTTGTTAATCGATTTTGGAAAACCTTTATTATGATTTTAGAAAATCTCATTTAAAATAATTTGAGTAAAATATAAACACGTCAAACATAAAGCAAAATAAAATAATCCGAGGCCTTATTACAACACATAACCCAAAATAGTAAAGTAATAAAGTAAGCAGTAAGAAACTAAAGTCCAAATAAAACTATTTACAAGTATGGCCTACACTTTGAGTCATCCATGGCCCCAAGTCCTCGTCATTGAGCATTACCTACAAGGGTTAAGAGAAAGGGGTGAGTTACAAGAACTCAATGTGAAATCCCTTACCATCATCCTTTGGGTGAACACACATAGCAATATTTTGGGCCTAAGCCCATTTACAATAACAATAATGTATCAAATATAACATGTGTATGAAATGCAATTTCCCAACCAAACCTAGTTTTCCATCCGCTACACACCGCCGTACCAACCAACACACATGGGATCATCATCAACCCACCCGCCAACACACCAATCGCAGCATTAAGCCATTTATAACAATAATTAGCAGGCGGTGGCCATTTATAATCGCAGCATTAGCCATTTATAACAATAATTAGCGAGGCGGTGGCCATTTATAATTGCAGGCATTAAGCCATTTATAACAATAATTCGCAGGCCAGTGGCCATTAATCTGTGAGCATTAAGCCATTTAAAGCTGGACACGAAGCCTTCTTCTCTTCATCAAAATATCCCAACCCATGCAATCATGTATATACAATGCACAACAATTTATTCATATGATAATTTCAACATCAGGCCCATATTAAAATTTGGCCCATTACACAATTTGGCCTACTAAGCAATATAACAGATCAGCCCATATAGCAATCTATCAAAACGGCCCATTAAGCAATCTATCAATTCGGCCCATTAACACATGAGGACAGAATAACAAATATCACATTTGGCACATATATCAAATATCACATTTGGCCCATATATCAAATATCACAATTGGCCCATATACCACTTTTATCGATTTAGTCCATTGAGGGCAATTCTGTAATTCGGCCCATAAGGGTATTTTCATAATTTTACCTGTCGAGGGTAATTCGGCAATCTCACAACCCAGGGGTATTTCGACAATTTACCCTCTAAGGGTATTATGGTAATTTCGCAACCTAGGCTTAACTACTAATTTAGGGCATAAAAGTTTGAAACTATCCATCTGCGTCATACTGACTAAATTGACTATAACTCATGTTACGAATCTCGAAATCTAAATCTGTAAATTTTTCTTGAAACTAAACTCATATTTCTTCTTACTAAAATTTTTCCATAATTTTTACCTTAACTATTTAGTACAGTTTATTCCTTAAAATTTCCTTGTTTCCTTTGTCCAAGGATTCTGACCTCTCTTACCCAAAATCCAAATATCTCACTGTACAGTTTTCATATACTTCTCCCACTTGTCTCTGTTAATAATAGGATCATTAAGGAATCCATACATATAAATTATAACCCATAATTCACTTTTTACAATTTTATATGATTTTTCCAAGACAGATTAGGGAACCACGAAGTCATTCAGAACCAGTCTCACTAAAATTAACATATCTCAGAATATAATATTCCTTTTCCTTCTCCGTTTCTTCCATATTAAAGTAGAAACAATAATATTTAATCTAATATCTTACTCACTATGTAATTCCTTTTATCCAATTTTTCGTGATTTTTCAAATACACATCACTGTTTCTGACTGAAACTATTTTATTACAAAACATGATTACCACTACGAGCATACGCGCGACGAGTGATCACGGATGCGGTTATTGGTTTTCTTCGTATTTCTACGAATCATAGAATATTTCTTGTAAAATTTCAAAGATCGTGAGACTTACTCACCATTTCAAACATATATTCGGAAGGATACGGATTACACACCTTGATTACGAGTTGTGCTTTCTCCGATTTCAACACCTATATTGATAGTTGATAGAAGGTTAGTCTCAACCGATAATCGTAACTAGAAACACTTTATTAGGCTAACTCCACTTACCACGACTGTGATCTCCCTCGATGCACCAAGAATCGATTCTACCAACAATATCAATTAGCCAACCTTCAATCCAATTAACTCAATAACCAAATGGAGATATCAAAAGGACTATGAAAGATCTTCCTTACCTTAATCGGTTATAATCCTTTCTCACGATCGTCCTATAACTAGAGATGATTAGGAGATGTTGTGGTATTCGACCTCCCTCTATATCACGATTGCTTAAGGAATGAGAAAGAAAGAACGATGGAAAGGTTTCGATTATGGAGGAGAATGAACAATGATATTCGCTATCAAGGAGATTAGACAAAAGATGAATATGTGACCAATTCAAGAGAAGAAAATGCACTATTGTGCTAGAAAATTTCGAAAGAAAGTAGCAAAAAGAGAAGATGACAAAAAGGTTGCAATAGGATTTTGGCCAAAACAAAACCAAGGCCTTGCCAAATGCCAAGGTAAAATTTTCAGCCACCTATCTACCTCAAAACCGTCCACATGCATCCCCGCTTAGGATAAGAGTTTGGCCACCCAAACTTTCCAAAACACCATCCACAAAATAAGCCTCTTGTCCCCCTTACTTACCTATTTCTCTTGATTCCTTTCCCCAACTTCAACCTTGCCTTATTCTTATAGCCACCTTACCAAAAATAATGAAGTCCACCCTTGCCATAAATAGTCCTTGGCCGACACTTAAGGAAAGAGTGCAAAAATATTAGCCAAACATTGGACACAAAGGGATTTGAACCTCTTCTCTCAAAGTACTTCACTTAATGCCATAACCTCTTTACTAATTGCTCACTTGTGCTAACCATTTATTCATTTATTTCAATAAGCCTTGAAGCAACTTACCATCTCTCCTTAAAGTGCTAAAATACCAAATTTTTCCTAAGGCCCAATTAAACCCGAGACTTCATAGAAACCCCGTAAACTCCAAATTCACTTAACTAACAAGTCCAATTTGTAATAATGCCATTCTCTTGTTCTCAAAATTTTAAACATTCCTACGCCCAAGGCCCATTGGGCCCAATCCTACTAAGCCCAATTTTGGGATGTTACAAAAAAATACTCATTTATCAGTTCTATGATTTTTGAGCTCGAACAGTTTAATTTCATTCTTTGAGGAGAAGCTCAGTTTATTCTCATTAATTTGTCAATTGATGGAATTATTCAGTAGTAGTATTTTTCTACTTTGGTAAATTATCAATTCAATCTCGATTCTAACCTTCTCCTTCAGCCTTTATCCACACCCCTAACCTAAGCCCCATTACAACCTTTTAAAGACCTTTTGATTTGTGTAACATCTCAATTTATAGTGGTAGAGATTTGATTTTCATGCAAGTCTATGGTTATAACATTTCATGTTTGACTATTGAGTGCTTATTTCATGACCTTAAACACTTTGAGTGATTTGAGTGAATCTTTAGTAAGGATATCAACTCTTGTCGATTTTGACTTAAAGGTAATTACGTAGATCAAAGGAGATACCTATATTTTTAGGATAAAATATTCGACTTGGATTGTTTGCGTAACAGTCCAAATTTGACCCTAATCGGAGCGGTGGTTTCGAGACCAATTTCCGAGTCCCAAAAATATTTAAATATTATTTTCTATGTTAATTATATGTGAATTAGCATGTGTGAAAGTTTCGTATAAAAATTTGATTGTTTGAGTGTTTAATTAGAAAAAAAAGGACTAAATCGCGTAAGTGGTAAAAGTGGTCAATTATTCAATTAAGAGGTTAAGTTGATTTGCCTTCTTTTGTATAAGGCCTTATGATGCAAATTAGCCATTTAGAACCTTAGTGCACGACATGGTTGTTTAAGTGATCATTAAAATGTTTTATTTATTTATTTATTTATTTATTTATATTATAAGTTAACTTTTATATTCTATTATATGTTAAAATTATAAAACATCATAAAATAAAAGACACATGCATTATATTTCTCCTTTGGCTGAATATGAGATGAGAAAAACACCATAGTTGAAGCTCAAGGTTTCGGCAATAAGGAAAGCTTAATTAGGGTATGTACTTTGTTTAATTTTCGATAATTTTTACGTTTTTAAGATCGTTGCTTAGTATACTATCAAACCCATACCTAATTTTAGAATTTAATGAAGATTTTGTGATATGCCATTGACGGTTAGTTGTGATTTTTGTTGTTAATTGATGAAATAGGAGATATATGTTTTAGATTAACATGTTTTGTATTGAGATTTTTGGTGACTTTGAGTATTTTAGGCTATATTGCAAAAATAAATTTTTGAGGGACTAAAATGTGAAAAAAATGAAATTAATGGACTTGTATAAACTCTATGAATATTCGGCCCTTAGGTTGTGAAATCAAATTTTGTGTATTTTGTGTTTTGTGCAAATAGGACTAGATTGTAAAAGTGTGAAATATTAGGGGCAAAATGGTAATTTACCCATTTAGGTGTTTTTGGATCAAATTGAAAGGAATTGTGCTTGAATGAGCTTATTTTGAATATGTTTTGATCAAGAACAAAGAAAAACGGACTTGGATCGGGGAAAAACGAAAGTTAACGAATAGTCGGTCTTCGTCGTTCGTCGATAGTCGGGGTAAGTCTTTAAGTAATTTAATACTATTAATATCGATTATAACCTTGATTACATGTTGAATTATGAAATTATAAATGTGAATTTGGCCAAGGCCGAATGTGTAAGTGATTTAATAATGAAGTGTAGTTATATTTAATTGAGTTTGATATGTTACAGTGATATAAATTATGTGTGATATATGTGATATTGGTAAAAAGTAATGTGAATGAGATGGTTTAATTATATCGATATTCGGGCTTATTTCCTAGCAGGCCTTGTGCCGGGGAAATATATCGGGCTTATTGCCTAGCAGGCTTAATGCCGGTGATTTCTTTTATAAATAAGATGGGTTCAAGGATTATTATTATCAATGTCGAATTTAATTATAGCATATAAGCTAAATGTTCAGGTGCGTATAAGCGTCATATTTGCAAGGAATAAGGTAAGTTGATATATTACTATTCGATGCTAGTAACATGTGATATAGTTGAGGTATATTTGTAAGATTTTAATGTGTGCATTCGGATTTACAAATGATGAGTATAATATATTGGAATTTGATTTTGGTTGTGTCTTTGAAATTCGGCCATATGTGTAAATGCAAAATGTGAGAATACATGGATATATGTTTAGGTGATTATGAGGTGAAATTCGTATGTACATGGCCTTTACTTGTTTAAATATTTATGTGAAATTATTGAGTTACGGTATGTGTATTATGAATAGATTATAAAGAGATGATGTTTTATACTTTGAATTTGATGTTGAGTTTGTAAATTGTATGCTAATGGTAAGGAAGTGATAAATGTTATGTTAAGTGGGGTAAAGGTATTCGGTTAGAAGGACTTTCGAGTTAAGCTATTTTATTTGATGTCATTTCTTGATTGTTTTAAAATGCTTAAATGTTCAATTGGTATATTATATTTGCTTAAGACTTACTAAGCTAAATTAGCTTACTTTGTGTGTTCATCGTTCTGTTTTATAGATTTTGATCAAGCTACGAGCTCAGGGGATCGTCAACGAAGTCATCCATACTATCAATCTATTTTGGTACCATTTTTAGTTTGGTTTTGGATTAAAGGCATGTATAGGCTAAACTATGTTATGAGACATGAATTTTGTTCTTGTATATATATTAAAAGCCATGAGAATATGGCTTATCTCCTTTGTTAGTTTGGTATTGAGACATATGGTTTTAATGGTCAAATGGTGTATATGTTTATGTCATTATTGTGCATGGGTTGTGGGGGTTTTTAGTTAGCAAATATTCGGCCATGGTACATATTTATATAATAGGTGTAGTTTGGTTTTGTGGTTGATGGCATTTTGGGATAAGATAATGTTTGATAATATATATTCGGTTTAAATATATGTTCAAGTCATGTATAATGTTTCATAGTTTTTTTTATGTGTAGCAGTTTGATGTATACATATATATATTTATAATGGTAGTTTACTAGTATATTTTGCTATAGGGACTCGGTGTATAATGGTAAGTAATAAAGTGGTACATGAACATATTTGTGCATGAGTTGATTTCAAAATGGTATATGTTAACTAGGTAGTTGCAAATATTACATATATATATGGAATGCTTTGAAATTTTGTTTGATTGGATATGTAAGTGACTATTAGGTTTTATTTTGTATTTGGTTATAGGTGAGTAAATGGTATTTTTCATATGTGATATTGCTACGGTGAGCATGCATGTTTATAATTAAAGAAACAAATGTTTTATATGTTTAATAATGGTGTATGTTTGAATGTATGATTGATAATAGAAATGAAAAATGTTTAAACATTATATGCCTATTCAATCATTGTTTTAAATGACCATATGATTAAGTATAATGCAAGTTGTTGTATTAAGACACGATAGAATTCATTTATATATATATTCATTTGTAATAGCATGAAATGATATGAAATTATCAAGTGTTTGTTTGGATGGAGTGCTATGACTTGATAATTATTATAATAGTGCCTCGTAACCTTAATCCGACGACGGATACGGGTTAGGGGTGTTACATTTGATTGGTATCAGAGCTTACGATTTAGTCGATTCTAGGACTACCGTAGCGCGTGTGAGTCTAGCTATACATGCCTTAATTTTATAATACGATAGTGTGGTGACTTCTGACATTCAAATTGTGTTTTATGTAGTAAATGGATCCCGACAGAGCCGTAGCTGATAATGTAGAGAGCGTAGCGCCTGATCTCACACGTGGGTCAGCGGCGGTAGACTTTCAACCTATCACGGGTAGCCATGAGGGGGAGGCTAAGCAAGCCTTCTACCAGATGATGAATGAATGGTTTACCCAATTTATTCGAACTAATTCGGCTGTATAACAACCTCCACCCCTGAATAATCCAACTCCAATACCTTCAACAACTCTGATGATAGATCCGATAAGATCTAGCAGGCCTCCAGTTGATAAAATCAGGAAACATGGGGCTGAGGAATTTAAAGCTAATGATGATGACGACGCGGAACGAGCTGAGATGTGGCTTGATAATACTATCCTTGTGCTCGATAAGCTGTCATGTGCTCTAGACGAATGCTTGAAGTGTGTTATATCCTTACTACGGGACACTGCATATCACTGGTGGAATACACTAGTATCGGTGGTTTCGAAAGAAAAAATGACTTGGGATCTCTTTCAGACCGAGTTCTGTAAGAAATATATCAGTCAGAGATTCATTGATCAGAAACGAAAAGAATTTCTAGAATTGAAACAGGGCCGAATGAACGTGACGGAGTATGAATTTAAAATTTGTCAGACTGAGCCGATATGCCCGTGAATGTGTGTCAACTGAAGCCATTATGTGTAAAAGGTTCGAAGGTGGTCTGAATGAAGATATTAAGTTACTAGTCAGCATACTTGAGATTAAAGAGTTTGTGGTACTTGTTGAACGAGCTTGCAAAGCCGAAGAGCTTGGGAAAGAGAAAAGAAAGGCTGAAATGGAAGCTAGAGACATTCGTAAAAGATCATCGAGTAAGACTTTCCATTCTATATCCAAGAATTTTAAAGATGAATTCAGCCGACATAAAGCTACTTCAGACATATCTAAACGAGATCGACCTCCTGTGGGTTCTAGAGCTACTTCGATGGCCAGTGTTGGTAATGTTCAGCAGAATCGGGTTGAGTGCAAACATTGTGGCAAATGGCATTCTGGGAGTTGTAGATTTCTAGATCGGCCTTGCTTTAAATGTGGATCGTCAGATTATTTTATTCGGGAGTGCCCGATGCTAGCTGAGCAAAATACGGCTCAGAATATCAGACCAAGTAATGTATCAGTGCGAGGCAGACCACCTCGGCATTCAGAAAATGTAAGTGGCAGTCAGAAAGGAACCAAAGACACTGCAGTTCGATCAGAGGCTCGTGCACCTGCTAGAGCATATACTATATTTGCTAGAGAGGATGCTTCTTCCCTGGATGTTATCACCAGTACTTTCACTCTTTATGACACTACTGTGATTGCATTGATTGATCCTGGTTCGACTCATTCATATGTGTGTGAAACTTTAGTATCCAGTAAGACTCTGCCTGTTGAGTCTACTGAGTTTGTGATTCGTGTATCCAACCCCTTGGGTCGATGTGTTTTGGTTGATAAAGTGTGTAAAAGTTGCCCGTTGATGATTCGAGATTCATGCTTTCCAGTTGATTTAATATTGTTGCCTTTTGACGAGTTCGATATAATTTTGGAATAGACTGGTTAACTTTGCATGATGCTATTGTTAATTGCAAAAGAAAAACCATTGATTTGAGATGTCAGAACGGTGAAATCATCCGGATTAAATCTAATGACCTTAATGGGTTACCGGCAGTAATATCCCCGATGTTAGCTCGTAAGTATGTGAGAAAAGGGTGTGAAACTTACTTGGCTTATGTGTTGGATAGCAAAGTGACTGAAAAGCAGATTGAATTCGTACCAGTTGTGTGTGAATACCCATCTGTGTTTCCTGAAGAATTACCGGGTTTACCACCTATTCGAGAAATAGAGTTTGGCATTAAATTAGTGCCAGGGACGACTCTGATTTCAATAGCTCCATATCGGATGGAACCTACAGAATTAAATGAGTTGAAAGCACAGTTGCAAGAGTTAACAGATAGGGGCTTTGCTCGACCAAGCTTCTCTCCTTGGGGTGCACCAGTTTTATTTGTGAAAAAGAAAGATGGGACTATGCGAATGTGTATTGATTATCGGCAGCTGAACAAGGTGACTATAAAGAATAAATACCCGTTGCCTCAGATTGACGACTTGTTTGATCAGTTGAAAGGGGCTTCAGTGTTTTTGAAGATAGATTTGAGATCTGGTTATTATCAGTTGCAAGTCATAGATTCCTATGTGCCAAAGACTGCTTTTCGAACGAGGTATGGACATTTTGAGTTTCTGGTTATGCCTTTTGGACTTACTAATGTACCTTCTATTTTTATGGACCTGATGAATCGTATTTTCAGACAGTATTTGGATCAGTTTATGGTAGTGTTTATAGATGATATTCTGATCTACTCCAGAGATGAAACCGAGCATGCTGAGCATCTGAGACTGGTGCTACAAACTTTGTGAGATAAACAGTTGTACGCAAAGTTTAGTAAGTGTGAGTTTTGGTTGAATGAGGTCAGTTTTCTGGGTCACGTTGTTTCAGCATTAGGAATTCGGGTTGATCCGAATAAAATATCTGCTATACTTGATTGGAAACCATCAAGTAATGTTTCTAAAATGTAAAGCTTTTTGGGACTCGCTGGTTACTACAGACGATTCATGAAAGGATTTTCTATAATAGCCACACCTTTGACAAAGCTATTACAGAAAGATGTCAAGTTTGAATGGACGAAAAAATGTCAAAAAAGTTTCGATTAGTTGAAAGCTCTTTTGATTGAGGCTCCAGTGTTAGTTCAGCCTGAATCAGGTAAAGAATTTGTTGTGTATAGTGATGCTTCTTTGAATGGTTTGGGTTGCGTTTTAATGCAAGAAGGCAAAGTAGTAGCCTATGCTTCGAGACAGTTGAAGCCACATGAAAGAAATTATCTGACACATGATTTGAAGTTAGCAGCCATTGTATTCGCGTTAAAGATTTGGCATCATTATCTATTCGGTGAGAAATGTCATGTTTATTCGGATCACAAGAGTTTAAAGTACTTGATGACTCAGAAAGATTTGAACCTGAGACAACGCAGATGGTTAGAACTATTGAAAGATTATAAATTAGTGATTGACTACCATCCGGGTAAAGGAAATGTTGTTGCTGATGTTTTAAGTCGAAAGTCATTATTTGCTCTTCGTGTGTTGAACGCGTATATGGTTACGTCTGATGATGGTTCATTAGTAGCTAAATTAAAAGCAAGACCATTGTTTATTCAACAAATTAGTGATGCCCAGAAAGTTGACAAAGATTTGTTAGCAAGACGAGTTCATTGTGAAAGCAATGTTGAGTCAGAGTTTCGAATAGATGAGAATGACTGTTTGAAGTTGAAAGACCGAATATGTGTTCCGAGGAATTCGAATTTGATTCAGATAATATTGAATGAAGCTCACAATAGTCGATTGTCTGTACATCTGGGTAGCACGAAAATGTATAACGATATGAAACAATTCTATTAGTGGCCTGGTATGAAACGGGACATATCTGAATTTGTCTTGAAGTGTTTAGTTTTCCAACAGGAAAAGGCCGAACATCAGGTGCCTTCTGGGTTACTTCATCCAATCATGATACCTGAATGGAATTGGGATAGAATTACTATGGATTTTGTATCCGGCTTGCCTTTGACACTGAGCAAGAAAGATGCAATTTGGGTTATAGTGGATAGACTAACCAAACCAGCTCACGTTGTTCCAGTTCGTACGGACTATTCGCTCGATAAGCTTGCTGAGTTGTTTGTATCTCAAATTGTGAGAATACATGGTGTACCAATTTCTATTATTTCGGGCAGAGACCTGAGATTCACGTCGCGATTCTAGAGGAAGTTGCATGATGCTTTAGGTACTAAACTACACTTTAGCACAGCTTTTCATCCGCAGACAGATGGTCAGTCCAAACGAACCATTCAGATACTTGAGGATATGTTAAGATGTTGCGTCCTTGAGTTTGAAGGTACGTGGGAATGATACTTACCTCTGATTGAATTTTCTTATAATAATAGCTTTCAATCTAGTATCAAAATGGCACCCTACGAAGCTTTATATGGCCGTAAATGTCGACACCATTGTACTAGACCGAGCTCAGTGAAAACAAGATACACGGGGTTGATTTGATTAAAGAGGCTGAACAGAAAGTGGCAGAAATCCGAGATAGTTTGAAAGTTGCATCAGATCGCCAAAAGTCATACGCGGATTTGAAACGTAAAGACATTGAGTTTCAGGTCGGAGACCGGGTATTTTTGAAAGTTTCTCCGTGGAAGAAAGTGCTTCGATTTGGACGAAAAGGCAAATTGAGTCTGAGATTCATTGGACCGTATGAAGTCATTGAATGAATTGGGCTTGTTGCGTATAGATTACGATTTCCCTCTAAGCTTGAAAAGATCCATAATGTGTTTCATGTCTCAATGTTTCGTAAATATCGATCAGATCCGTCACATGTGATTACCCCATCTGAAATTGAAATTCGATCTGATATGATGTATGAAGAGGAACCGATCCGTATCTTAGCTCGTGAAATGAAAGAGTTGAGAAACAAGAAAATTTCATTAGTAAAAGTATTATGGAATCGACATGGCATAGAAGAGGCTATGTGGGAGCCTGAGGATTCAATGAGACAGCAATATCTGACTTTGTTTAACGGTAAGATTTTCAGGGACGAAAATTCCTAAGGGGAGAGTTGTAATGATCAATTTGACCCTAATCGAACGGTGGTTTCGGGACCACGAATTCGAGTATAAAAGATATTTAAATATTATTTTACGTGTTAATTATATGTGAATTAGCATGTGTGAAAGTTTAGTATAAAAATTTGATTGTTTATGTGTTTAATTAGAAAAAGGACTAAATCACGTAAATGGTAAAAGTGATCAATTATTCAATTCAGAGGTTAAATAGATTTCTCTTCTTTTGTATGAGGCCTTATGATGCAAATTAGCCATTTAGAACCTTAGTGGACGGCATGGTTGTTTAAGTGATCATTAAAATGTTTTATTTATTTATTTATATTATAAGTTAACTTTTATATTCGATTATATGTTAAAATTATAAAACATCATAAAATAAAAGACACATGCATTATCTTTCTCCTTTGGCCAAATATGAGATGAGAAAAACACCATAGTTGAAGCTTAAGGTTTCGGAAATAAGGAAAGCTTAATTAGGGTATGTACTTTATTTAATTTTCGATAATTTTTACGTTTTTAAGATCGTTGCTTAGTATACTATCAAACCCATACCCTAATTTTAGAATTTAATGAAGATTTTGTGATATGCCATTGACGGTTAGTTGTGATTTTTGTTGTTAATTGATGAAATAGGAGATATATGTTTCAGATTAACATGTTTTGTATTGAGATTTTTGGTGATTTTAAGTATTTTGGGCTATATTGCAAAAATAAATTTTTGAGTGACTAAAATGTGAAAAAAATGAAATGAATGGACTTGTATAAACTCTATGAATATCCGGCCCTTAGGTTGTGAAATCAAATTTTGTGTATTTTGTGTTTTTTGCAAATAGGAGTAGATGGTGAATTATTAGGGGCAAAATGGTAATTTGCCCATTTAGGTGTTTTTGGATCAAATTGAAAGGAAATGTGCTTGAATGAGCTTATTTTGAATATGTTTAGATCAAGAACAAAGAAAAACGGACTTGGATCGGGGAAAAACGAAAGTTAACGAATAGACGGTCTTCGTCAGTAAAATCGATAGTCGAGGTAAGTCTTTAAGCAATTTAATCTGTTAATATTGATTATAACCTTGATTACATGCTGAATTATGAAATTATAAATGTGAATTTGGCCAAGGCGAGTGTGTAAGTGATTTAATAATGAAGTGTAGTTATATTTAATTGAGTTTGATATGTTACAGTGATATGAATTATATTGATATATGTGATATTGGTAATAAGTAATGTGTATGAGATGGTTTAATTATATTGATATTCGGGCTTATTGCCTAGCGGGCCTTGTCTTAAATTGAAATGTATCGACTTATTGCCTAGCGAGCGTTGTCTTGATGAAATGTATAGGGCTTATTGCCTAGCGTGCTAAATGCCGGTGATTAAATTTCAGACCTCGGGTCTAGCAGGCTTAGTGCCGGTGTGTTTTTCAGGCCTTGTAGCCTAGCAGGCTTAATGCCGGTGATTTATTTTATAAATAAGATGGGTTCAAAGATTATTATTATCAATGTCGAATTTGATTATAGCATATAAGCTAAATGTTCAGGTACGTATAAGCCTCATATTTGCAAGGAATAAGGTAAGTTGATATATTACTATTTGATGCTAGTAATATGTGATATAGTTGAGGTATATTTGTAAGATTTTAATGTGTCCATTCGGCTTTACAAATGATGAATATAATATATTGGAATTTGATTTTGGTTGTGTCTTTGAAATTCGGCCATATGTGTAAATGCAAAATATGAGAATAAATGGACATATGTTTAGGTGATTATGAGGTGAAATTGTATGTACATGGCCTTTACTTGTTTAAATATTTATGTGAAACTATTGAGTTACACGTATGTGTATTATGAATAGATTATAAAGAGATGATGTTTTATACTTTGAATTTGATGTTGAGTTGGTAAATTGTATGCTAATGGTAAGGAAGTGATAAATGTTATGTTAAGAGGGGTAAAGGTATTCGGTTAGAAGGACTTTTGAGTTAAGCTATTTTCTTTGATGTTATTTCTTGATTGTTTTAAAATGCTTAAATGTTCAATTGGTATATTATATTTGCTTAAGACTTACTAAGCTAAATTAGCTTACTCTGTGTGTTCATCGTTCTGTTTTATAGATTTTGATCAAGCTACGAGCTCAGGGGATCGTCAACGAAGTCATCCACACTATCAATCTATTTTGGTACCTTTTTGAGTTTGGTTTTGGATTGAAGGCATTTATAGGCTAAACTATGTTATGAGCCATGAATTTTTTTCTTGTATATATATTAAAAGCCATGCGAATATGGCTTATCTCCTTTGTTAGTTTAGTATTGAGACATATGGTTTTAATGGTCAAATGGTGTATATGTTTATGTCATTATTGTGCATTGTGGGGGGTTTTTAGTTAGCATATATTCGGCCATGGTACATATTTATATAATAGGTATAGTTTGGTTTTGTGGTTGATGGCATTTTGGGCTAAGATAATGTTTGATAATGTATATTTGGTTTAAATATATGTTCAAGTCATGTATAATGTTTCATAGTTTTTTTATATGCACCTTTTGATGTATATACATATATATATTTATAATGGTAATTTACTAGTATATTTTGCTATAGGGACTCGGTGTATAATGGTAAGTAATAAAGTGGTACATGAACATATTTGTGCATGAGTTGATTTGAAAATGGTATATGCTAACTAGGTAGTTGCAAATATTACACATATATATGGAATGCTTTGAAATTTTGTTTGATTGGATATGTAAGTGACTATTAGGTTTTATTTTGTATTTGGTTGTAGGTGAGTAAATGATATTTTTAATTTGTGATATTGCTACAGTGAGCATGCATGTTTATAATTAAAGAAACAAATGTTTTATATGTTTAGTAATGAAGTATGTTTGAATGTATGGTTGGTAATAGAAATGAAATAAATGTTTAAACATTATATGCCTATTAGGTCATTGTTTTTAAATGACCATATGATTAAGTATAATGCAAGTTGTTGTATTAAGACGATAGAATTCATATATATATATATATATTCATTTGTGATAGCATGAAATGATATGAAATTATCAAGTGTTTGTTTGGATGGAGTGCTATGATTTGATAATTATTACAGTAATGCCTCATAACCTTAATCCGATGACGGATACGGGTTAGGGTTGTTACAGTTTGAAACTTTATTGTTCTTTTAGTTGAAATCTCAATGTATGACTATTTGTGAATTATTTCGAAAAATTATTGATGAGGATTATAAGTTGAGAAGAATTAATTTTAATTATGAGTTTAGGATTTTGCTTGAGGATAAGAAAATGCTCAAGTGTGGGGATATTTGATAAACCATAAAAATAACATAATTTAATCCCATTCTTGCCATATTTTTGGGTGAATTATCATAAGAATTAGTGAATTTGATGCTCCTAATCCTTTGAAATTATGTTTTTATACTTAGGTGAGCATAGGGAAGTGAAATGAGCGAGAACTGGGCCAAAACAAGAAGAAATGAGCTGATTTCAGTATACACTGTGCAGGCACTTTAACACGGGCATTTCACACATTGCGTGTGCTGTGTCAGTGTCGATTTGAACCGTGTCGAGATTGCACCTGACACTGGCATTCTTACAGGCTGATCACACGCCTATATCCCTGTCGAACCCTGTTTCATTTTCACACGGAAAAAGCCAATTTTTAAGTATTTTTTAGCATTCCAAAGTCTATAAAAAAATGCCAGAAGGAGCCCTAAGTGGAGACACAGAACTAACCGAAGAAAAGACTCGAAGAACGCCAACGGATTCAACTTAGAAGCGGGATCTCCTTCAACACTAAAGATCTCCATTCAGTTTCTCTCGAAGTTTTTGGGTTTCTTTATGTTTTGTTGTTTTCCTAATATTGAGATGTTTTCCCCCAAAAGTATGAACTAAATTCCCTAGATACCTAGGGAGGATGAAACCTAAGACAGATCTTATTATTTGATTTTTCTGAATTACATGATAAATATTTGTTCTTGATCTCAATTATGTGTTCTTGTTTCATGTTTTAATGCTTTCAGGATATTAACTTTTGATTGATGTGCTTATTCAATGGAGCAAAAGTCCCTGTTTAAGAGTAGATCTGGCATAATTGAGTAGAGTTACATGCAATCCTAGAAATAGGACAAGATAAATCTATCGGATTAGAGTCAAATCTAATAAGGCAATCCATAGATCGAGTTAATTCGACAATAGGGGTTTTAATTAGAAAGAGATTGCAATTAATCAACCTGGGTATTGTCTCTCTTATCGGTTTTCTTCAAATATTTTCCTACTTTATTCTCTGTTTCGTCTTAGTAATTAGATTAGTTAACATTAGGTTAAAATAAATCACTTCAATTTATTCGGCTAGATAATAAAAAAATAGTAATTACTAGTACTTTTAGTCTTCATGGATACTATATTCCTGACTCACCAAAGCTATACTACCATTCGATAGGTGCACTTGCCTTTGTCGTATTTTAGTTAATTAAGTGAATTGTCATCATAACTCATTACAAGTTAACTGTTAGATGTATTTACAAACTTAATGAGAATAGCCAATAGGACAATCGGTTAGAACAAATAATAGATTGATTAGTTCCAAATATGAAAATTCTTCTATAGATATATTATTAAACCGACAATCCATAAAAGATTTAACTTGTGCCTAATGGTTGTTGTTACAACCTTTTATGAATCACTATCTGATTGTAAAGTTTATATTAAAATCCTTGAAGGATTTAGAATACTAGAAGCATATTAAAATTCTCAAGAAATTCTTCATTTATATGAATTGAAATAATTTGAGCATATGTGGTAAATTTGACTTAGTGAATAGTAGTTGAAAGAGGATTATAAAATGATCCAAAATACCTATATGTGTTTTTATAAAAGAATCATGATTAAAGTTTGTTATGATTATTGTTGAATCTCCTCAAGAGATCAAACTATATTTCCCAAATTTCCCTCACTCATGACTTTTAAAAGAATGGTAATATAAATACTTAGCAAATACATTCAAATAGTAATTTGAAAACTAGTATTCAAGATTGAATACATAGAACATGAGAAAATATGTGAAATTTTCATGAGGGGGAGTAAATATGCGTTGCACTTTTTTTCCCTTAATCGATGTTTTATCCCATTGGGTTTTCCTGGTAAGATTTTTAATGAGGTAGCATATTATACGTATTATAGATTGTGTACTCTTTTTCCTTCATTAGGTTTGTAAGGCCCAATTTTGCTTAATTCCAGCTTTTGAAAATTTGTTACACAAATCTGTATTTGCTTCAGTGGTTATATGTTCTGGGAGTGTTTGAGAAGTCTTGGGTTCACGTCTTCACTTGAGCAAAATTTTTGTTTTAAGTTAACTAAAGCCTTACTCTTGTTTAGTAGGCTTAAATTTAAATGTTAGTAGGGTTATGTGAGAATGGGCCTGCTGGTTTGGTGGTTAAGTTGAGAGCTTATGTGTAGGAGGTCTGGAGTTCGAGTCTTTACGCAAGCAAGGGATTTATTTTTTTTGTCTGTGCCACATGGGTAGTAAAGTTTGACCAAAATTCTGTAGAGTTTGAATGGGGTTTGAATTCAGTGGTTGAGGGGATTATGTTGGAGTGATTTTAGGAGAAAATGTTGGGATTAGGGAGTGATTGTTCAGTTGAAATTCCCTTTTGTTGCCATTTCTTCCTTCTGTTCAAAATTTTTGATTCCCCATACTTTCCTGAATTTTTTTGACGCTACCTTCTCCTTTCTTTCATTTGTTTTGCCGATTTTTTTCTTCTCTTGCTCTCAACTCCTGATTCCATTGGTTCGGTAAGTTTCGGTAAGTAAGTTTTGTGCTTTGTAAGTTATGTTTGCTAAGAAATTGATTGGGGGTTATTGATGTGTTGAGAGCAATGTATTGCGAGGATCGTGGTTCTACTCGTATTGATTTGTAGTCGACTGATTCGAGGTGTTGGGGTAAGCGTTAAGCACTCGTTTTGACTATGGTTGGTTTTTAGAGGTTAGGTTTAATCAAGAGTTAATATTGATTCTGGGTATGTTGTGTCAAATTTAGGTTCTAGAAAGCTCGAGTGTGGTTTCGCGTCGAATCGATACCAAGTGTGTACTCAAATCGCAAGAAAACGCGTTTTTAGCAAAAGCCAAACGCGTCCATGTGATAGGCCATGTACAAGGCTGTGAGCCACAACACGACCGTGTGATCGATGAGCCAGGCCATGCGCAGGTGACACGGTCGTGTGATGGTCGAGCCAGGCCGTTGCGAGACACAGGCTCGACCAATTGGGCCGTATAGGCCACATGGGCGTGTGGGATTCTGGGCCAGGCCATGTGATCCATACGGTCAAGGCCAATTTGGGCCGTGTGGGCCACACGGGCAGGCCACATGAGCGTGTGAGCACATTTTTTTGAAAAGTTCTGTAAGGCTTCAAGGGTTGCCCAAGTCGACTGTAGACCTACTGTAGGGTCGGTAAGTATTACTTAGACCCCTATAGGAGTGATTTGTCTGTCTGATTTTTGTACCAAGCATGAATTTTGATATTTGAATGTATTTACTTTTAATTTCATAAGAGCATGACATCCTTTGTTTGTTGTACTGCATCGAGGTGGGTTGATGATATTTGGAGGAAGTATCTGGAAGGCTCTTACGCTTGTTATCTGGTAGCTCAGTTGCAAATTTCTGATTAGGTGCCACATTTCGGTATAGTATGGTGTGTAGGGCTGGGTGGGTTGATTTTATCCCCACATGGTGTGTAGGGTTGGACGGAGTTAGTGGGTAAGATTCTAATTCTGTTCTGTATATTCTGTATCTGAGTGGGCTAAGGCCCACACTGATTCTGTAATGGGCTCAGACCCGAACTATAAATGCATGAATGTTTTCTGATATTATGTTGTGTACATGTTTTGTGTGGGGAGTACACAATGAGTTTGCTAAAGCTCACCATTTTCGCTTAACTGCTGAGTAATCCCCAACTTTAAACGGATCGGTGCAGCGGAGGACTCGACGGTGACCACTGCTTCGGCCTCACGGTTTTTATACTTATTTTATGGTTTTGATGATATCTAGGAAAGTTTTATGTAAATATGGCTTTTACGTATTTTGTTTAAATTTGAGATTTGCAACGTTTATGGTTTTACCGTTAGCAGTAGGAAAGCTCGAGTTTTCAACATAAACAACTGTTTTGCCAAAACACCAAGATTACGCAAACTGATTTAAATGCTTCGAGTAAAACACGATTCTACATTATGAGAACACCGATTCTGCAATATGAGAACATCGATTGGCTGACCTCAGACCCTTAGACTTCACCTAAAACAGAAATGATCCCCCATTAATCGAATAATCGCTAACACAACAAGAATCGAACGATTCCAAACTTACCAACCACGCACGCAAGTCGCAGAGACGATGAGATTAAGGCTTGGTTAACAAAAAGAAGGCGAGAAAAGGGAGAGCAAATGAGGAGGGGAAGGCTATAAAACCCCAAACTCAGCCTGTGCGTTTCGACTGGATCTGACGTGTCACGGCCTGTACATTGAAAACTTTTGCCTTGTTCGTTTTGGAAGTCGTAAGTTAATTAGACATTATTAGAGTAAATAAGTGACATTTTAAAAATAAAATCTTATATTAGTATTATTAAGTATAAATAAACCTTGACATAAAATTTATAAGTTGCATAACATTGGAAACTTCTTAGTTGAATAAAAATTGGGGGCCTTAAAAAAAATCCCAAATAAAAATAAAATAAACTTAAAGAAATCCCGAAATAATTTGTAGAAATAAAACTTGATGGCCCCTCGAGTCCACCTCGGCTCCCATGTTCACGATCTACTGCTCACCTGAAATGTTGGAAAAAATAAAAGGTTGAGTCACCAAGACTCAATGTGCAAATCTCGAGAACACATAAAAAGACTTGAGGCCCACAAACACATTATGAGCCTTGGCCCGTATGCAAGGGTAACAAAATATGCAACATGGCCCATCCCAAACCTATGAGTCCATCCTCTACACACCCCCGTACCAACCATCACACCATGGGGATTTCTACAATCAACCTTCCATCCGCTACACACCATATCGACAGCTGTGCTGCCTGTCATAAAGACCGATCACTATGTGACCTATGTACCGAAGCCACCGATCGCTATGCGACCTTAATAATATATCAACAGCTTGCTGCCTGTCATAAATACCGATCACTATGTGACCTATGTGGAAAAGCCACTGATCACTATGTGACCTCAGTAATACATTATAGTATTCAACAAATTTCTTCGTCATTCATAAAGACCGATCACTATGTGACCTATGTGGCAAAAGCCACCGATCGCCTCATGACCGCTCCCCTTCCATAAATCAATCAATCAATCCCATCCCATGCATACACACATGCAAGACTCAAAACATAAAGCCATTTAAACCGATCTCAGACTTTCACATACATCGATACACATAGAGAGTTCTATGTTTACGTACCTGGCATCCTTAACCCTTTTAGGGTTCCATTCGACTGTCTATACGCCCTCATTCAGGCTTTTTAGCCCATAACATATATAATTAGACATACATACAGGTTTATTAGAAGTGTGTTAGAGATCTACACACCTTTTTTCGGCTTTTAGCCCATAGCATATATATCACAGATTTATTAGGATTATTTAGTGTGATAGAGATCTACACACCTTTTTCCGGCTTTTAGCCCATAACATATAATACAAACAAAACTTATGTGTTGAGGATCTACACACCTTTTTCCTAATTAATTTATCACCATTTATCTCTTAAAATAAAAGATTAAACTCCTAAAATATAGCCTTAGTGCCGTCCATTGCTGCTTGTATCTACTGCAAAATAAAACTTTTATTTTGCTTTCCTTGGCTCGAACTGATCCTTCCTCATAGCCCATGGCGTCACCTACCAAGGCCCTAAGTGGTGCCTCCAAGCCACTGTACCAAGCCCATTTTGTGTTATATTTCACATACAATTTCTCTTAAGGCCTCCTGCGCTAGCTTCCTCTTTTAAACTCAAAATCGATAATTTCTAAAGCACTCTCCTATTTCCTAAAGTTCACAAAAATTCATGCAACACATTCGAATATTCATAAGCATGCTATTTCACACAATTTAGCAATAATGCATAAGCCATATTCCAGGATATTACAAAGCGTGATAATATGGCGTGAGGAAAAAGATGAATGTCGAACTTCCTTGGAAGGGGAAAGAAATCCAAAATTTTCAAAAAGAAAAGAAAATAAAAGCAGATTTGGATATTCCCCTCTATCACCCCCTAAACCGCTCCTAAAATCTCTCCACGACCGAATTTGAAAACCACTCAAACACTTCAGTGTTTTGGCTGAACCAAAACACCTACACGGCACTAGTAGCAAAATACGACCTTTGTTTGCTCAGAAACTCGAACTCCAAACCTCTAGCTCATTTACACTCCACTTAACCACCAGACCAGCAGGCCTATTCTGACCTACTTTTCCAACATTTAATCATAAGCTTACTGATCAGAAATAGGGGTTTATTTAATAAAAAATAAAATTTTTGCCCAAGCTAAGGCTTGAACTTTGGACCTCTCACACATACCCAGAACACTTAACCACTGAAGCAGATACACAATTGTGTATTACAAACACACGAAAATAAAAATAAGAGATTTTTTGGGCGTTACAGCTCTACCCCCTTAAAGAAAATTTCGTCCTCTAAATTTACCTGATCAGAAAAGATGAGGATACTACTGACGCATCGCATCCTCAGGCTCCCACGTGGCCTCCTCCGAACTATGATTACACCAAAGAATCTTAACCAATGGGATGGACTTTCTTCTTAGAACCTTTACATCTCGCTCCAATATCTGCACTGGCTCCTCCTCAAAGGTCAGATCTGGCCAAACCTCGATCTCTTCAGTAGGGACGATGTGCGTGGGATCAGAGCAGTAACGCCTCAGCATGGCGACATGGAATACATTATGAATCAGCTACAACTCTGGAGGTAGCTCCAACTGGTGGGCAACTGGTCCCACATGTCTCAGTATGGGATAAGGTCCAATGAATTTGGGGCTCAACTTGCTCTTACGACCAAATCTCAGTACCTTCTTCCACAGCGAGACCTTGAGAAAAATGAAGTCCCCACAGAATACTCAATCTCTCGACGCTTTAGATCTACATATGACTTTTACCTATCAGATGCCTCTTTTAGTCGATCTCGAATCAACCTGACCTTATCCTCAGTATTAGAAACCAGTTCAGGACCCAGAATACGACACTCGCCCAACTCAGTCCAACACAAGAGAGTACGACACTTACGACCATAGAGCACCTTATAAGGTGCTATCTGTATGCTAGACTAGTAATTGTTGTTGTAAGTGAACTCTGTCAACGGCAAAAACTCCTCCCAACTACCTTAGAAGTCAATTACACAACCCCTTAACATATCCT
Source organism: Gossypium rotundifolium (assembly GCA_025506655.1). Classification (NCBI taxonomy): domain Eukaryota; kingdom Viridiplantae; phylum Streptophyta; class Magnoliopsida; order Malvales; family Malvaceae; genus Gossypium; species Gossypium rotundifolium. The sequence continues at coordinate 19,035,953 of CP106729.1, forward strand.
CCAATATCTGAATCACCCTCTCAGATTGACCATCTGTCTGAGGATGGAACGCAGTACTAAAGTCCAACCTTGTACTCGAAGCTTCATGTAGCTTCTTTCAGAACCGAGACATGAAGTGAGGAGCCCTATCAGATATTATCGAAATCGGTACCCCATGCAGTCTCACTATCTTAGACATATACAGTTTAGCCAGCTTCTGTAGAGAGTAATCAGTACGAACCGGTATGAAATGGGCAAAATTGGTCAATCGATCCACGATGTCCCATACTAAATCCTTCTTAGTGGGTGTGAGGGGTAACCCACTAACGAAGTCCATAGTCACTCGTTCCCACTTCAAATGTGGAATCTTAACTGGCTGAAGCAACCTCGAAGGTAACTGATGCTCAGCCTTAACCTGCTGGCATGTCAGACATTTACCCACAAAGTCTGTAACCTCACACTTAAACCTGGCTACTAGTGTAACTCATGAAGGTCTCGGTGTATCTTGTTTCCGCCAGAATGCATAGCATAAGGGCTATTATGCGCCTCTCGCAGTATAGACTGCCTCAATTCGGTATCATTCGGTACACAGAGTCTCCCACAGAAACAGAGTACCCATTAGCTATTCAATCCAAAATCTGATGTGCTACCACTCTCAATCTATTGGAAACGAAGGCCCAAAGCCTCGTCTTCCAATTGTTTACCCTTAATCTGCTCTATCCACGTCGGTTTAACTTGAAGTTCAGCCAATAGACTACCATCATCAAATAAACTGAGACGAGCAAAAATTACCCTCAGATCAGTCACAGCCCTACGACTCAGTGCATCGGCCATCACATTGGCATTGCCAGGGTGGTATTCAATTGTATAGTCATAGTCCTTAAGCAACTCAATCCACCTACACTGCCTAAGGTTCAACTCTTTCTGAGTGAGGAGATACTTGAGGCTCATGTGATCAGTGTAAATGATACACTTCTCACCGTATAGATAATGCCTCTAGATTTGCAAGACGAACACTCTCGCAACCAACTTTAAGTCATGCATCGAATAATTTGCCTCATGAGCCCTAAGCTGACGAGACGCATACGCTACCACCTTACCCTCTTGTATCAACACTCATCCTAAACCGACATGTGATCCATCGCTGTAGACAGTAAACTCTTTTTCAGACTCTGGTTGTATTAAAATAGGGGCCTCAGTCAGTACAGTCTTAAGCTTCTCAAAGCTATTTTACTGCAAATCAATCCAGTTAAACTGCACACCCTTACGTAGCAGCTTAGTCAAGGGTGCAGCAATCAGTGAAAATCCCTCTACAAATCGTTGATAATACCCTGCCAATCCTAGAAAACTGTGGATTTTTGATACAGTCTTAGGCTACTTCCAATCCAAGATAGCCTCAATCTTTTGAAAATCGACTCTAATCCCCTCTGCAAAAACCACATGTCCCAAAAACGTTACTTCACGTAACCAGAACTCATATTTACTGAACTTGTCGTATAGTTGTTTCTCTCACAAAATCTGTAGAACCTCTCTGAGGTGTTCATCTTGCTTATCCTCTGTCTTCGAATAGACCAGTATGTTGTCAATAAATACCACTACAAACCGATCTAGATAGGGCTGGAACACTCGGTTCTTTAGATCCATAAAAGCTGCTGGTGCATTCATCAGTCCAAATGCCATCACTAGGAACTCGTAGTGGCCGTAACAAGTCCTAAATGCCGTCTTATACACGTCAGCCTTTTTAACTATCAACTGGTGATACCCTGATCGTAGATCAATCTTAGAGAAAAATGCAGCTCCTCGGAACTGGTCAAACAGATCATCAATCCTCGGTAGGGGTACTTATTCTTGATGGTCAGTTTGTTCAATTGACGGTAGTCGATACACATACGCATGGATCTATCCTTCTTTTTGACAAGCAACATAGGTGCTCCCCACGGAGACACACTAGGGCGGATGAACCCACGATCCAGTAACTCTTGAATCGATAGATCAGTGCAGTGGAGAACTTGACAGTGACCACTGCTTTGGCCTCACGATTTTTATACTTATTTTATGGTTTTGATGATATCTGGGGAAGTTTTATGTAAATATGGCCTTTACGTATTTTGTTTAAATTTGGGATTTGCAACATTTGTGGTTTTACCATTAGCAGTAGGAAAGCTCGAGTTTTCAACATAAACAAATGTTTTTCCAAAACACCACGATTAGGCAAACTAATTTAAATGCTTCCGCGAAATACAAATATTTTGGAAAATGGACAATATTTTGGGAAGTGGATAATGATTGAAACAACCAACACATTTTGGAAGTAGCATAAGATAACGAAAAATGGTATTATCATAAGTATGATTTCTAAAGCACTATCACGTGACATCGCCAAATTCGGCCATAACGCCTGGGCCGGGTTTGGTGTGTTACAAGGTTTTTATCCCACAAGGGTTTTCCTAATAAGGTTTTAACGAGGCACATTATCTACCAATGGTTATCCAAGGGGGAGTGTTATCAATATGTTGTTAAGTGGATGTCCATTATGATCAAGATAAAGTTTTAATGTACTTTAAATTCTATTAGTTATTAGAATTTGATCTCTACTTCTTTAAAATACGCTCTCTTTGTTCTATCATTCTGTTTATTCTTTACCTTCATGTATTTATTTTATAATAGAAATAATATTGTTTATTTCAATTGTTGAATATAATTAAGCTATATTAACTTATTTAATACTTTATATATTTTATAATAAAAATTATAAATATATGAGCAATATTATTTTTAGTTACCTTATATTCACTACACCAAAACATACCTTTAGCGGCGTTTTTAGTGGCGTTTTAAAGAAAAACGCGCAAATATTATACATTAGCGGCGTTTTAAGGAAAACGCAAAAAAAGATCAATAGCGGCGTTTATTAGTAAAAGCGCCGCTAAAAGGACATATTGGCGTTTATTTGTAAAAGCGCTAAATGTCTGAACATTAGCGCTTTTGGTAAAACGCCGTTAAAAGTTTGATCATTAGCGGTGCTTTTACTAAAGCGCCGCTAAAAGTCTGAACATTAGCGCTAAAAGTAAAAATCTGAACATTAGCGGCGCTTTTGGGAAAACGCCGCTAAAAGTCTGAACATTAGCGGCGCTTTTGGGAAAACGCGCTAAAAGTTAATTTTTTGAACTTTAGTGGCGTTTTTTATAGAAATGCATAAAAAGAATATTTTATTTTAGGGTTAATGATTTAGGACTTAATTAAGGTTTAATGTCATAGTTTATAGTTTTAGAATTTATGATATAATGTTTATTACTTTGGGTTAATGGTTTATGTTTTATAGTTTAGGGTTTATTGGTTTCTAAATTAAGTTTAGGGTTTAGAGTTTTTAGTTTAAGGTTTAGTGTTTCCTCGTTTAGGGTTTATGTTTTATTATTTATTTAAAGGTTTATAGATCATGGGTTTTGGATCATGTACTTTATGGATTACTGGTTTAAGTGTTGGGGTTTAGGGAATAGGTTAAGATTAATTTTTTGAACTTTAGTGGCATTTTTATAGAAATGCAAAAAGAATATTTTATTTTAGGGTTAATGATTTAGGACTTAATTAAGGTTTAATATTGTCTATAGTTTATAGTTTTAGGGTTTATGATATAATGTTCATTATTTTGGGTTAATGGATTATGTTTTATAGTTTAGGGTTTATGCATGGGTATTTAAATTAAGTTTAGGGTTTAGAGTTTTTTAGTTTAAGGTTTAGTGTTTTCTCGTTTAGGGTTTATGTTTTATTATTTATTTAAAGGTTTATAGATCATGGGTTTTTGGATCATGTACTTTATGGATTACGGTTTAAGTGTTGGGGTTTAAGGGAATAGGTTAAGGGTTATGGGAATATGGTTTGGGGTCGGTTAACCTTTAGGGGTTATTGTTTTATGGTTTAAGGGTTTAAAGTTTAGGGTTTTAGGGTTTAGGGATACTATGCATATTGGTTTATAGTTTATAGTTTATAGTTTAGGGTTTAAGGGTGCATGTATGATTTAGGGTTTAGGGTTTAAGGGTTAATTAGGGTTTATAGTTTATAGTTTAGGGTTAGTTTAGGGTTTATACATATCAAAACGTGTTAAATCCTAAAAGTATACATGAACTTTAATTTGATCCAAATCTTGTAAAATATAAACATAATTATAGATATTATTAACATCATTTTTTATTATTGCATACATAAAAATTTATATTTACTCTGTATAAAAACTAAATTGATGTATTTTATAATTTAAAATAATGTGTATGATTAAATCAAAATAAAAATTTCAATGTAAATATATTTAGGGTTTAATTAATGATTAAGAGGTTAATGGTTTTATGGAACTTAAGAAATAATTAAAACATTAGTGGCATTTTTTACAAAAAAACGCCGCAAAAACGCACCACTTTAGCCAAAACGGTGTCGTTTCCGATGTGCTTGTGGCATTAGCGGCGTTTTTTATGAAAACGCCACTAAAGATCGGTAATTAGCGGCGTTTTTGTAAAGCGCCGCAAAATGTAAAGTTATACGATGTCGTTTTTGTTTTATCCATTCCGAGCCCCTTATTGACGACGTCGTTTGACAAAATTGAAAAAATTTTAGTGGCGCTAGTGAATAAACGCCGCTAAAACTCAGACATTAGTGGCACTAGGTTGCAAACGCCGCAAAACGTATTTATTATTGAGCAAAACGGCGCATTTTTTGTCCGTGTTCAGTTTTATCCCCAATCCAACCCCGAAAAACCCTAAGTCCTTGTTGTTTTTTGCCTCCAATTGAAAACCCTAAGTCCCTAAGTCCTAAAAACTTGGTCGACCATCTGCTTCCTCTGTCTCATCTCCTTTGCCGCATCTCCGTTGAGCTTCGTGTCCCATCTCCTTCGACACTCTCTTTGCATCTTTGGGTAAGTCGTAATCTACGATCATATTTGATTTCAATTTGCAATATTAGGTTACGTTTCATTTCTTTTCTGTAATCCTTGTTTTCTTCTTCAGGCGTGCTATTAGAGATATTTTTAAATAAAAAATTATCCATTTTGGCAAATTCAAAACCCTAATCTGTATGTTTGATCGGATTTCGCAGCGGGGAAAGAAAAAGTCAAGGTAACGATTACTTGAATTTTTGTTTTTTTTTTATGTTAACGTGTATTTTGATTGATCTTTGATCTTGTGTTTGTTTAATTGGATGTTAAATTTTGAACTTTTAAAGAAGCTATGACTTTTTTTTTGCGTTTCATTTTCTTTCTTGATCGTTTCTTTTTCTTCTTTGTGTATTTTTGCTTGATGATGCTTGACTATGGCAAATGGGAGATTTCATCTTTCCTGCTCTCGTGTGATGTAGACATATGCAAGCTAGAGGCGAAAAACAACAAAATATTGTCTTTCAAACAATTGGATTATTAACAAGTTTGGAGTAGTATATAACAAAATTAAACAACGATAAAACATCCTTTCCTCATCTTTTCGTATGGTATGAGAAAAAGAAAGTGTATTGGAGTATATGGAGTATTGTTATAACTTAGATCCCAAAGAGAAGGAAAACAAGCTTTAAAAGAGTTGCTATATGGTCGACAATGATGCTTGTCTCATTCTTATTTAATTGATTTGTCAAAGTAAAAAGTTTTCTTGAAGCGCAATTTTCTCGATAGTTTCACTTTTTATTGGTCCTCTTAGTTTCTAGGATATAACCTACATTGCTTTCGACAATTCTCTTTACTATGGTTTTGGGAATCTCAAATTTGTAGATGTTGATTTTCCACATACAACTGAATCTTACAAGTTGTACTCCAGTGCGTATTTGGTCATTATTTGGCATTATAACAACATTCTTGAGTTGAGTGATACATGACTCTACTTGCTACTTGCTACTTGCTTTTCTTTTTGGCATTATAACACCATGCATTTACGGACAACTTGTAGTAACAATCCATTGTCTAACTTTGTTTTAGTTTGCTGACAAAATTGCCTTTGGATCTCAATTTCTATTATTAAATGTTAATGGTCCTGCATTTTCTATCATGTTATTTCGGGACAATTGAAATTGGCTCGATATATTCAAGATCCACGATATTTTGTTTAACCACGGAACTTGAATAAAATGATTCCTTTTGAATTATATAGTTGAGACTTATTTTGAATAAAATGATATTACGTGTACTTATTTTCCTTGAAGTTTACTCAATATGCTTGATGGTTTAGAATTTTATCTGCGATAAATGATTATATTGTTTACTAAATCATCCTTCCTATTTTATTTTTCTAGTATATTTGAAATTTGTTTGAATCGGTATTTGATCTCAAGAAGTTGGCGGCACCATTTCGACATTCGTGTTCTCTAAACATTTCTTAGAGAATGCGTATATCTTTGTTTAAGTGTTTTGATTGGTTTAAATTTTCGTTTTACTGATGAGTTGCTAAAGTTAATCAATTCATAACATGTGCCAATGTTCAGTTGAAATTAAAAATGGTTTGGATTACGAATATCTAATTCCTTTAAGGTTGTTTATGAAATTCAATACTAATCCTACTTGAATATGTCAAACATATGCTTTTACGAACTTAATATTTTAAGAAGCTGATTCGATCTTAAATTATAAAGTGAAATAATTTTAAAAACATCAAATTAAGAGGTATTTTACTGAAAGTTTTTGTTGGAAGTGAAATAATTTTATTACATTAAATTATAAAGTGAAATAATTTTTAAAAACATCAAGTTAATACAAATAATTTGAATACTATAATTATATATGTATAAAATTATATAAAATAATAATTATTAAAATATATAAAATTAAGCTTTAATAATAATATAGTAATATATTATATAACTATTATCAAACATTGCAACCGATTACCTAAATCCGACCTAAACTCTAAACCCTAAATTCCTAACCCTTAAACCCTAAACCCTCAAACCCTAAACCCATAAATTCTAAACCTTTAAACCTTTAAACCCTAAATCCATAACCCTTAAACCTTAAACCCTAAACTTTAAACCCCTAAACCCTAAACCCTAAACCCTTAACCCCCAAACCTCTAACCCCTAACCTCTAACCCTAAACCACTAAACCTTAAACCCTTAACCTATAACCCTAAACCCCTAAACCTTAAACCCCTAACCTTTAACTTTAAACCCATAAACCCTAAACCCCTAAACCCCTAACCTTTAACCCTTAAACCCCAAACCTTAAACCCTTAAACCCTAAACCCTTAACCCCCAAACCCAAAACCCCCAAACCTTTAACCCCTAACCTCTAACCCTAAACCACTAAACCTTAAACCTTTAACCCATAACCCTAAACCCCTAAACCTTAAACCCCAACCCTTAACTTTAAACCCATAAACCCTAAACCCTTAAACCCCTAACCCCTAACCCTTAACCACTAACCTATAACCTTTAACCACTAAAATTTTAAGTTAATATCAAACTTTATAACTTTGAAAAGATTCAAAGTATATAAATTTGAAACTGACGGGTTGCCTTATATCTCACTGTTAGATATAACGGATCCTCCCTTAGGTGTAACAATGCCACGTCGATGGATCTTAACGAAACACCAAATTAAATATCGAAATAATATAACATTTATTAAACCCTTAAACCTTACACCATTGAAACCCTAAAACTTAAAAACTTTAAAACCTTAAAACCCTAAATCTCTAAACCTTAAATCCTTAACCCTTAAACCCTAAACTCTAAACCTTAAACCCTTAAACTCTAAACCCTTAAATCATAAACCTTTAACCCCTAAACTTTAAACCCCAAACCTTAAACCCTTAACCATAAACCCCTAAACCATAAACCCCTAAACCTTAAACCCATAAACCCTTAAACCCCTAACCCCTAACCCTTAACCACTAACCTATAACCTTTAACCACTAAAATTTTACGTTAATATCAAACTTCATAACTTTGAAAAAGATTCAAAGTATATAGGCTGGAAACCTGACGGGTTGCCTTATATCTCACTGTTAGATATAACGGATCCTCCCTAGGTGTAACAATGCCACGTACGATGGATCTTAACGAAACACCAAATTAAATATCGAAACTCTACACCATTGAAACCCTAAACCTTAAACCCCTAATCCCTAACCCTTAACCACTAACCTATAACATTTAACCACTAAAATTTTAAGTTAATATCAAACTGTATAATTTTAAGAAAAAGATTCAAAGTATATAAATTTGGAAACACGACGGGTTGTCTTATATCTCATTGTCGATATAACGGATCCTCCCTAGGTGTAACAATGCCACGTCGATGGATCTTAACGAAACACCAAATTAAATATCGAAACTCTACACCATTGAAACCCTAAACCGTAAACCCCAACCCCAACCCTTAACCACTAACCTATAACATTTAACCACTAAAATTTTAAGTTAATATCAAAGCTGTATAATTTTAAGAAAAAGATTCAAAGTATATAAATTTGGAAACTCGACGGGTTGCCTTATATCTCCTTGTCGAGATATAACGGATCCTCCCTAGGTGTAACAATGCCACGTCGATGGATCTTAAAGAATACATAACTTACCTAATTTTAATATCAAATTTCATAAAATACATAAGTTGACGATTAAATTTAATAACTTACATAATTTTTCCTTAGCATCAAACTTCATAACTTACATAAAACTTAAGAAAAGATTCAAAGTATATAATTTGGAAACTGACGGGTTGCCTTATATCTCCTTGTCGGATATAACGGATCCTCCCTAGGTGTAACAATGCCATATACGATGGATCTTAAAGAATACATAACTTACCTAATTTTAATATCAAATTTCATAAAATACATAAGTTGATGATTAAATTTAATAACTTACATAATTTTTCCTTAATATCAAACTTCATAACTTACATAAAACTTAAGAAAAAGATTCAAAGTATATAAATTTGGAAACTTTGACGGGTTGCCTTATATCTCTTGTCGGATATAACGGATCCTCCCTAGGTGTAACAATGCCACGTCGATGGATCTTAAAGAATACATAACTTACCTAATTTTAATATCAAATTTCATAAATTACTTATATAAATTATTAATTAACAATTTAGTAGTATAATTTATTGTCAACTTTAGACTTCAACAACTACGAAATGGATAGGAGTTGGATGAAATTGTCAAGGGTAAGCAACGGCTATCGAAATGGAGTAGAAACTTTTACGGATTTCGCATTTCAAAATGCAAGCCAAGAGAATATGATTCTTTGCCGTGTAAGAAGTGTTGCAATATTAAGCGGCATTATCGTGAAGTGGTCTACGAACATCTAATTGTTGATGGTTTTGTCCGGGGTACAAAATATGGTTTTTCATGGCGAGTCTACATCTAGGGAGCATCTTCATCGATGAATCAGGGTATTCTCATCTGCTTTCAACCGAATGTTAGTGAGCGATAACATGGAAAACATGTTGCGGGATGCTTTTAATATCTTGTGATGATGGTTTGGTCATTTCCACGACTTGGGTGCAACCGATGATCACAATTTTGGAGGAAATACTTTCACCGAAGAGGAAAGAAGTGTCTGGGATGAACGACCAAATGAAGAAGCTGCGAGGTTCTACGCGTTACTTGGTGAAATGAATGAAGAACTATATGAAGGATCAAAATTTTCCAAAGCGTCATTACGTATTCGTCTTTTCACTTGAAATGTTTGGGGGTGGATGGAAACTCCTTCACAATCTTTGTTAGAGTTCTTGCAAGAAATGTTCCGTTTGCAAAAATCCTCGATCTTCCAAAGACATGAAGAAATTGATAAAGGATTTGGGCCTTGGATACAATAAAATTCACGATTGCCCAAATGATCGCATGTTGTATTAGGCGACCGCATAAACCAACAGATCTGTCATGTATGTGGCCAATCCCATTGGATTCATAGAAATGAGAGGCGATGAACGAGGTCGAACATGGTACACGATCAAAAAAGCAACCGATTAAGATTTTGCGATATTTTCCCTAATCTAGAGGCTTCAACGGCTTTTCATGTCGTCCAAGACACCGAATCAATGACGTGGCACCGTGATGGATGAATCGATGATGGGTTGTTAAGGCATCCTGCAGATTCTTTAGCTTGGAAATGTTTTGACTCCAAATTTCCAAGCTTTGCAAGCGATCCTCGAGTGTGAGGCTTGGGCTAGCATCCGATGGATTTAACCCTTACAAACTTATGAGCACAACGTCTGATGCTTGGCACTGTGGTGCTTGTTCCTACAATTTGCCTCCATGGGTTTGCATGAAACAATCTTCTTTTATCTTGTCTATGATTATACACGGAGAGAAAGGGTAGGGAATGATATTGGCGTCTATTTGCGACCACTTGTTGATGAGTTAAAACAACTATGGGCTGGTGTTCGGACATTCGATGCAATGAGAAAAGAGAACTTTAATTTACGTGCGGCATTAATGTGGACTATTAACGACTTTCCGCTTATGCTAATTTATCGGTTGGAGTACCAAGGACGTTATGCTTGTCCGTGTTGTCTTCTTGTGAACATGTTCGCAATGGTTATATAATGGGAAGAAGTTTTCTTACATGGGGCATCATCGGTGGTTCTGGGAAAATCATACATTTAGATTTGAGTGCTCAATTTGATGGTCTTGAAGAGTTTAGATCGACTCTCCTTGAGGCCGGTGGATCCGAAATATTGTTAATGTTGAAAGATATGAATTTCATTTATGGGAAGATGAATCAACAAGCAAACCCGCATAGAAAAAGAGGATCTAGGGATGAATCGATGATGAATCGATGAAGAGGATGATCCTAATGAGGTGACTTGTGGAAAAAAAGTATTTTTTGAGTTGCCTTATTGGGAGCATCGACTTTTACGCCATAACCTTGATGTCATACATATAGAGAAAATGTCTGCGAGAACATCATTGGGACTATTTTGAATGTCGATGGAAAATCGAAGATAATCTTGAGTAGACTTGATTTAGTCCATATGGGAATTGGCGTGAGCTTCATCCCGAGCACTTTCGAATATGAAATATCGATTGCCGCTGCTTTTTTCAATGTCGAAGGCGGAGAAAGAAGTATTACATGCGGTGTTGAAGGATATAAAGGTCCGGATGCGTATGCATCAAATATATCGCGATGTGTGAGTCTTAAGGATCGAAGATTATATGGCTTAAAATCGCATGACTATCACATATTGATGCAAGACTTCTTGCCGGTTGCTTTGCGGTGTTGTATGTCGAAAAAGGTGGCGGCTCCTGTAATTGAACTGTCAAATATAATGAAAGTCATTTGTGGTAAAGTTTTGAATGTTCAAGAACTTGAGAGGCGCAAGATCGAGCCGCATTAACTTTATGCAATCTGGAGAAGATATTCCGCCTTCCTTTTTCACTATCATGGTGCACTTGTTAATTCATCTCCGCGTGAAGCAATTCTTGGTGGACCGTTTTCTATCGATGGATGTATCCCATTGAAAGGTCTTACTTTATTTGCAAAATATTCCTTCATTCAGCTAAATGCCTTTATTTCCAACTTTTGATAATGTTGTATATCGTGTTTAGGTTCCTTTCAAATTGAAGTCATCGCCGCAATAAGCGTTATCCGGAAGGATCAATTTTTGAGGATACTTGGCGAGAGGAATGTATGACTTTCATTCGAGGTATTTGGAAGATGTTGAAACAAGAATGAGCAGACCAAGTAGAAATCTTGGGCTCACAGATCATAATTTGGTGAAACTTATTTATTTCAAAGTTTCAAAGAACCGTCGGCAGAGTCGAAATTACGTAATTAGGCGATAGATCGTGGGTCCAAGCACATCGATACGTTCTTTTTCATCACGATTCAATGGCTCAATTTCGGAAGTACATTCTACAATTTGATAAATACTCATCAATTATGATTTGTTTGTCTTCTAACAAAGTCAAACCTTTTTTTTCCGTAGTCAGTACAAACAAATATTGAGAGCTCATTCACGATCTCGAAGATTAAATCGACGAGAAATTAATAAGTTGTTCGCAGAATCATTCCATGAATGGTTAAGCCAAATGGTATGCAATTTAAATTTTCCTTGACAAGTAACAATATTTTCTCATAATATTCATAATTACTCGATTTACTTTCGAGTCAATAGGTTTGGAGTCGGAATGAAGTAAATGATGACGTTAAATGGCTTTCACAAGGTCCAAACAGAATAGTTAAAAGATATAGTGGCTTCCTCATCAGCGGATCTGATTTCATACAACGTATCGCGAGAGATTGAGGAGAACTCAAAATTGCGGAATTGTTGTTAATTCTTGATTACAAGTTATGCTAGTGCTAGGGACGAATCGGTCGAGGAAATTTGGAATATTTCGGACTTATTCGACATCATTGAGTTGGATTATTACGGTAAATGCAAAGTTGTCCTATTTCGAGGTGATTGGGATGATGTGAATACGGCTCATGAATTAAAAGCGATCAATATGGTTTTACAATAGTGAATTTCTCTCGATTAATTCACAGGAGAACAACCGATGGACAAGCCGTATGTGTTTTCTTCTCAAGTTAAACAAGTTTTTACTCGGAAGATCCAAGCGATAAGGGTTGGTACGTTGTACTTGAAACACCCCTAGAGACTTCTTGACGTTGGCGGTGGAAGTAGAGATGACATAGTCGAAAGATCGAAACTTTGCCTTTTCGAACAAGACTTAAGCGAAAATATCCCTAGTACTAGTCAACAATTTCAATGGGTTCGTCGGGATGTGGGCGAAGATATTTCTGAAATATGATGTAGTAAGATTTAACGATTTATTATTAATATGTAATAATATAATTTTCATGTTGGTCATGTTATATAATTTTCATGTGTACTTTGGGAAAAATGCCTAGAAGACGATTACGAGATTTAAATATTATCGCGAAACTCCAAATCCGGAAGAAGCTAATAGTAGTGAGCAACAAATAGTTGTTGGATCTTCTACTCTGGGACATAGATGACGAGCACGGAGAATTTCAAAGTAATGTTAAGTTTATTTTACATGCATGTTGAATTTTATTATTGATTCATTTTTAATTTTAATATAATAATATATTATTTTTCAATTTGAAGGTGGTGGGACGCGCAAAGGTCGGGGCGTACATTACTTCAAGATTTATACGACTTAGAGCCTAACGATCGTGTTAAAGTAAGGAGAAACAATGATGGCCACTGTTGGATCTGAAGCTCATTGTTAAGAGGCTATTTGGGCATTTTAGCACGAAATTCCAATATGTTGCCCATTAACTACTGAATCATGGCATCACATGCCCGATGCCAACAAAAATCGAGCCCTTGAAAATATTAAGGTAATAAAAGCGTGAATGTAATTTATAATACTTTAATTTAATTTTCATTTATATTAACTTTTTATACTTTTTTTTTCTTCAGGGTAGATTTAATTTAGAGGTCTCTGATGACTATGTTAAGAAGACATTGGGTAAAAAATGGAGAGACAATAAAAGCACCCTCAAAAACAATATTTCAAGAAAGAGATAAGCCTCGACGAAAAATTAAGAAATGTTCCACCGGAATGTTGAGGTACCAATGGGAAGATCAAGTTAGATTTTGGAATTCAAAAAAGGAGAGGTATTACGTACATCTAAAATCATATTAATTATTTGGTTTATAGTATTTACTATATATATAATTCAAATTGCATTATGTAGGACCGTGGCGAGTTGGGATAAGCGTGACGAAACAAAAATTCACGCATTACGGCGGGTTCTAGAAGTTTTGCTTGTGTAGGCGACGCCGAGGTAATATAATTTATTAATTACATCAAATATTAATTACTTTATACTATTAAATTATATTTTTACGCTAAAATGTAGGAAACTTATTGGTCAAAAAGTTGGACGCGTTGACTTTTTGACATTACTGTATAGAAAGAAGGATGGATCTCAGATGACATCCAAGCTGCGAAATTTTGGTATATTTACTTAATAAAATTTTATTTTTATAAATATTTCTACCGTTTAATTATAATAGTTTAATTCATCGTTTATAGTTTTAAATTTATAATGTTAAATTATGTTGCATTCTTTCTTATTTATATATTTCGTTTCTAACTCTTTCATTGATTTATTAGGATAAACTAAAGGAGAAGAAGGCGGAGTATGAAGCGGCTGCTTCGACTGATAGTTCTGTTAATCTTGAGGAGATTGATAACAGAATTATTACAGATGTTTTGGGTCTGAAAGGTCATCGCTTCAACTGATAGTTCTGCTAATCTTTAGTGTATTATTAATAGAATTATCACTGATGTTTTTGGTCTTGAAAGGTATGGTCGGGTTCGAATTAAAGGATCTGGAGTTACCCCGACCCAATATTTTGGATCCGCCTCCCAGCAGTACATGCCTTCCGAGGGGCAATCTCGTGCTGAAGTTCAAAGGCTACAAAACCAGTTGTTCGGATGCAAGAAACACGGTTGAGCGAGAAGCGACAAATTACCGATGTTCAAAGAAAATATGAAGAACTCAAGAATGACTTAGAACGGATCTGAAGCGGCACAAGCAAGGAGGCGAAGCGAAGAGAGAAGGCAACCGCAGTGCGAGGAAGGAAGGAGGCATCGATGCTAGCGAGCAAAGCAGAAAATCTGAAGAGCTCCAAAGCACCGACTTGACATATGATGCGGATGTTTAATGATCGAGAAACCGCCATCTTAGACATTTAATTTTTCGTTGTAAGAAGTTTTGACATTATTACATTTAAACAATATTTTCAGTTATCATTCATTTAATTTATTAAATTTCAAGTATCATTTAGAATTAATGTAATTCGTGTGATTTTTATGCTAAATTTTTGTTTTGCGTTGAAATTATATCTTTGTTATTGGTTGGTTTTAGTGCGGGAGGGTATAATATTGAAAAATTTTATTTTTTTAAATCTGTACAAATTAGCGGCGTTTGTAGAAAAGCGCCGCTAAATCTCAAGAATTTTTTGCGGCGTTTGTAGAAAAGCGCCGCTAAATCTCAGAATTTTTTGCGGCGTTTTTAGGAAAGCGCCGCTAAAATCCCCGACTTTTTAGCGTTTTTGGGGAAGGGTAAAACCGACTTTTTAGCGCTAGCTAAAGGTCCGACTTTAGCGTTTTTGAAAGCGCCGCTAAAGGCTCTGACTTTTTTGGCGTTTTTAAGTGGTAAAAGCGCCGCTAAAAATCCCGACTTTTAGCGTTTTTTAAGTGGCGCTTAAAAAACCCGACTTTTAATGGTGTTTTTATGGTAAGCGCGCTAATGGCCTGACTTTTAGCGACGCTTTTAAAACAAACGCTAAAGATCGAGATCTTTAGCGGCGTTTTTTAGCATAAACGCCATAAAAATTTTCATTGTAGTATTAGCGGCGTTTTTTGTGGCGCTTGGAAAAGCATAAATACTTTTTTGGCGCTTATAAACGCATTAAATGTCCAAAAACGCCGCTAAAAGTCTGCATTTTCTTTGTAGTGATTCAACTCATCCACTTTTAGTATATTGAAATTAATTTCTAAACAATTATAAAGTCTTACTATAATAAATAATAATGATTATGATTTTAAAGTAATTAAAATATCATAAAGTAAAATTAAAATTAATAAAAAGAAAACAAATAAGCTTTCGCATTAAATAATGCAATGATAGAATTTTCTTCCAAATATCCTAAAATTTTACCACTCATTTAATTAACTAAAAGGTGATAGTATATTAATAAGAAATTAGTTATCTAATCTATATATTTTCTCATCAAATCTTACTATTCTCTATTCCTACTATAACACCTCTTATCTAGTCCGGACGTTGAACTCGAGTAATAGGATGCTACAAACAAATACAAAGTAACTACATACCATTCATACTTCAAAATCTCAATACAATATCATTTCACCACATATAATCAAGTATAAAATCCAATTCAATTAATTTCAGGTTTGAATTGAGCTTACGAAAGCTTTAATTTAGCCTACTATTAATTAGGGATTAAATTGAAACAAAAATAAAAAGATAGGAAAATTTTATAAAAAGGGGTCACACGATCGTGTGAAAGGCTAAGACTGTATGGGCAAGTCGTGCGAAGTTGGAGTCACATGGTCATAGGAACAAACCATGTAACTCATTGATGCCTTGTGAGTCAACAGTGCAAATATTCAAAATATGCCACACGGCTGTGTTACCGAGTCGTGCAACATACTGTGGTCGTGTGCACCAAAAATCACCCTAAACATACAAACAACACGGCCGTGCCATATGACCGTGTATGACACATGAAAATGTGTCACGCCGTGTATTTGGCCGTGTGTACTTGAAGAAATCTCTCAAAACAAGCTTTCTAACCCTAATTTACTTATGCCACAAGCAATAAATACATTATACCAATTCTCAACCAATTCAAAAGAATCAAAATTATACTACAAACATCATATATAACAATCAACCTAAGTGCCTAACTAACATGTCACAATTAGCACCTCAATTCAACAATTCAAATTCAACCAAAACACCACCTTCAAACCATTCCAATATGCCTTCCAAGACACCTCAATACAACTAACAAAATTTCATCAATTTAGCCATTCAAGCAATTTCAAATTCAACCTTATAAGTATGCACTAATATTACCAATTTACTTTATCTCAATATAGGCATACCATCCACCTTTATTACAAATTTCATGGCATATCACATGATCATCATTTAAGCAAATAAACATACATGCCTAAGCTACTCAATAATATCACCACCAAATGCGAGCTTTGCCAACACCTACACACAAATATATATGATTCTCAAAATGCCAACAAAAATCCAAAATAGAACATTGTTTAACCAAATGACACCTTAGGTACATGCCATGACCAAAATAAAAATATCACCAACACTTGAGTCCGGGATTGTCGTTGGATGCTGAAGTTGATAATCGAATAAAAAACTACCTAACCTATGCACAAAAAATAAAACCGTACGCTAAATATAACTCAATGAAATTTCTATAATCCGAACATTAAACATAATATAATTCATTCAAACACATAAGTCAACGGAGAGTTTTCAGAAAAGGCCTAGGTCTGATGGGCCAGCTCGTGCTCTGACGGGTCAAAATCGTTCATGTCCCTCGTGTGGGAAGATGCACTATGGGAGTGCGGATGGAGAACTGTGGATGCTTTAGGTGTGGATCCACGGAGCATATGATCAAGGATGCCCATGTGGATCGTGCACTGACCGGTGGACGAGGTTACGATCGGGATAGAGAGGTGGTCGGCTGACCTTAGAGAGGTCGTGGCCCACCTGTGGGAGGTGATGGTTATGGTCGCGGTCGTGAAGCACAATGTAGAGGTGCATGTTATGCTGAGACGAGGTAGCCAACTTTAGTCTATGCAGCACATCGCCAAGGGGACGGAGACGCTTCAGATGCGAATAATGGTGCGTACCCTACCATAGTATACTAAGTGTTTATTTTGGCTTTAGAATTAGAGTGCGTAGCGAAAGCATAGTGGTGAGACTTAGGTAGCATGATTTCTAGTTAGTTGGAAATTTCGAGGATGAAATTTCTTTAAGGAGGTAGAAGCAGAGCATCCTAAATTTTTGGGCCTATCGTTTAATGGGTGAATATGTGGAATGAGTTAATTTAAGTGTTAGGGCCCAAATTTTAAGTTTTAAGGAGCCCAAATCTTCTAATTTAAGTTAGTTAAATTTGGCATTAGGGATTAGGGAAGTGGACGGCACAAGGCTATTTTTTGGGAATTTTATTATATTTATTCTATGTGGATAATAAGTAGATAAAGGCTATTATTTAGGATTTAGTCTTTAAGGATAATAAGCAGATAAAGACTATTTTTGAGGAGATAATAGATTAAGATAAGGAAAAGGGATAGGAGCTATCATGTGTGGCAGTGTTGGCTGAAAATCAATCTCTGCTAAAGGGAGGAATCGGTTTCTATATAAAAAGGGGTGTCTTGAAATTTTGGAAGCCTTTCTTTTATTTTCTTTTCTCATCTTCTTCCTCTCAAAAGCCGAAAACCACCATTTTCTTCACCCTTTCTTCCTCTCTAAAATTTCTTGGTTGGCCGAATCTTTTAACCTCTATTGTTATTTTTCTTCTAATCCCTAAAAGCCAAAATCACATCTCTATTATTCTATCCTTCTCCTTAATATTCATTGGCCAAATCTCTCTTAGCCATCTCTTCAATTCTTAAATCTTCTAAAAACCGAAATTCTTAGATCTCACCTCCTGAAGTTGCCGAATTTTCTTTAGCAAAGTCTGCTTGTGCCGAATCTGAAGAAAACAATAGGTATGTGTCGATTTTGAGTATCCAATATTTCTCCGACTTTTCAAAGTCCCTAGCTGAATGGCTATTTAGTGACTAATCAAGGGTTTTTCTTATTTTCGGCATTTCGAGATCTGAAGAGGAGTCCAACGCTTAGATCTCTAAGTCAAAGATTAGTAACACTCAAGTCATGTTATTTTCGGGATTTCAAGGTAAGGAGATAACTAACCATGGCCGAATATAGGAGAGGCCCTATTTTCACATCTTTTCGGCTTTTTGAGCAAAGTTGTAGATCGGGATAGCAAGGATATCGACTAAGAATATTGGATTTCGCGATATCAGGTGTGTAACACTTTCCCACCATCTAGATCTGTTTGATTAATTTATGATTATAAGTCTTATATGTTTTGATAAATGCCAAAATCCGGGCATAATAGTGGAAACCCAAAGAGGGTAAAAACAAATCATCAGGTTAGTGAATGTTCTGATTAAACGATATAAGTATATTGATTTTATGTGATTGCATGGGTTGGGTTTGATGAAAGGAGGAAGTTATATGTTGTAGCGGTTTTCACCGTGATCTGTTGTAGCGGTTTTTACCGTGATCTGTTGTGGCAATTTTTACTGTGATCTGTTGTAGCGGCTTTTGCCGTGATATGTTGTAGTGGCTACGGCCATGATCTGATGATGAGCAGCACGACTGCCATCAAGGCGTGTAGCGGTGTGGGTTGATTGTAGAAATCCCTAATGGTGTAAATGGCTGGTACGGGGGCGTGTAGCGGATGGAAACCTAGGATTTGGGTTGGGCTTGCATATTATTTTTATTATGTATATTAATTCTGATTATTTTAGTTTTATGGGGTTAAGGCCCAAATCTAATGGTGCATGAGGGTTGCACACTGAGTCTCGCGACTCAACCAATTAATTAACATTCTAGGTAGCATTTAGTGCATCGGACCGGGCTGGAGAGGAGCGCAAGGTGGCCATGCAAAAGAACATTTGGATCCAGCAAAAAGACTCTAGTTATTATTTTATATTCTTATTTAATGGATTTTAAATCTCGTTGTAATAAGGCTATGGGCCACCAGTTTATATTTTGTTTTATTATGGCCTTTTATTACTTTTAGTTATTTAAATTTTTATTTTAATTGAACTAAGGCATGTATTTAAATTTGGGTTTTAATTCATAAAGGCATATTTTATTTAAAACTATAAATTATAAATTTTTCCTAATAAATAGGTTAAACTTTACCAAAATATTTTTCTGAAAATGCGACATGTTTTACAAAATTTCCTTAGAGACATACCAGATCCGGTTGTAGTGTTTGGGCCGAGTTTGGGGTGTTACAAGCACTCCCCAACACGTAGCAGTATATCCCTGAATTCTTCCTATTCTATGGCATGCCAATTTACCCGACTACCTTGAGAACAGTTAATAGGGTAATAAGTTTTTCACATTCATTTGTAATCGATTCAAAATTTCCATATCATAGTCCCAATCAACCAATCAATTATTTTCATATTCAACAACATACTCATCAAAACAGTATTACAATTCCACATTTCAAATAATATTTAATATTTTCAAATCTATTCAATTTAGTCCTTACACAGACAACCAATTCATAACAAATCATTTCAAAATCATTGAATCAACTATAACTCCCCTTATAAACTTACTGAAACACCCCACACCCGGCCCACGAGCCTGAACCGGATCTGGTATGTTCCTAAAGTAAACCGGTTTCAAAGATTTTTGTTACTTAGAGAAAATTTGTAAAATATTTAGAAAAATGTTGTTGTGGATTGGGCTTAAATTGGAAACCCATTTAATTAATCTAGTAAATCCAATTTTTATTAAGGTGACAAAATAATTTTAAGGTTTATATAAAAAAATCACTTAACTTTAGTCATAATAGTTCGTGACATAACAATTTAAAGTAAAGCGAGATAAGAAAATCCATCGGGCCTTATGGCCTTATTACATCAAGTAAAACCCAAAACAAATAATAAAGTCCAAATCGAATAAAATCTTCAAATGGAACATGGCCACCTCAAGGTCTCACCGTCGGTCCCATCCGCTCATCACCGAAAATATTTCCCATAACGGGTGAGTCAACAGACTCAATGTGCACACAAGACTAACATTCAACAAATCGTGCATACATATTCATATCAAATTCATATTCATATAAAATAAATTATGATGCAACCCAACCCAAGCCTATTTGTCCATCCGCTACACACCACCATTCGCCACCACACCGTGGGACTACTAAGTCAACCCTCCATCCGCTACACACCATCGAAGGCGTCATTGCAATGACGTGCTCATCGCCCATATAACTTGTGTCATTAGACACCATATTCAAATAATGTAATCGGTTACCAAATTCGGATAATGTAACCGAGTTACCATATTCAAATTTTTGTGACCGTAGTCACCATATATCATTGGTGAGACCGAAGTCAACACCTTTTTCCCCTTTCACATAGATCCCGTATGCCCCATAAATTTAATATCATGCACAACATACTTATTTCCACATTCATATACATCTTTTCACATGTTATAAAATAACATATTTCATAATCCTATCTGAAGTAGGAAACATACCT
Organism: Gossypium rotundifolium; assembly: GCA_025506655.1. Lineage (NCBI taxonomy): Eukaryota > Viridiplantae > Streptophyta > Magnoliopsida > Malvales > Malvaceae > Gossypium > Gossypium rotundifolium. The sequence goes on from CP106729.1 coordinate 19,056,760, forward strand.
GAGTACCTTTTTGTACCACATTAGGGTGCTTAGCCATATTCACATTCTTACGTATAATCATAAAATTAATATTTGCCATATATCGTATTGAAGGTCAGTATGGGTACACACCGATTTGCTTAATAGATTCCTTGAAATCCAGAAGAGCGATCTACCGATCTAGATTTTTAACTCCTATATTCTACCAACCATTAAAACATATTAACAAACCTATTTAGTTTAAAACCAAATCCTAGTAGGATTTGTATTACTAATACTTACCTTACTTGCCAATTTGATTGATAATCAAATCAAGATTTGTGTTCTTCTTTCTTGAAATCGGCTAACCACCAAACCAAGTAACTTATGTCGGTTTTAACTTTTGAATAAATGGAAAAATAATACCAAAATATTCCTAGGCCGATTGGATCTATGCACTTACCTTACAAATTTCCAAATCCCAAAAGTTTCCTTACCTTGAATATCGTCGAAATCCCTACAACTTCATGTGGCTTTTAATCTAATGTTGAGACATAATCATAACCTTATTAGAACATCTATATTTCTTACCTTAGATCCTTGATCCTTCTATTCGATAATGGTAGAAACCCGAGAGACCCCTTGCAGAATCGGCCAAAATTGCTAATAGGATTAGTACCGATTTTGGTAAAAGAAAAGGGATGAAATTGATTGACCACAGATCTTACCCTTTTGATGTTGTAGTTGATTGCTCCTTTACTTAGAATCAACAAAGATTAGGCTTGACAAGAGAAACAGAGAAGAAAATAGAAGAAGAGAAGATGGATTTTGCTTTTAAAAAATTCGCAGAGAGGGGAGAAAGCTAGGAAAATTTCGCACACTTAGGAAAGGATGAGAGAAAAGCCTTTAGTTCTCCTTCTTTAGCCGAAATTATCAATAGGAGAGCCCTTTCTTGGCCAACGCTCCCCATAAATGATAATATTATCTCCTTTAATTATCACCTAAATAAATTAAAAGTATTTAATCCATCCTTTATCTCCTCATTTATCTTATTAAAAGAAAATCCTTTATTTATCACTTAATTTATCAAGTTTTAATGTAAATAAAACTCCTCCTTTCTAGAAAATAGGTGCATTCCACCCTCTTACTTATGGAAGCAAAAATAAACCTTCATTATTTGCTTCCCAAGTGACTCAACTCAGGCCCATTCCTCTTACACATGGCGCCATTTCCATAGGCCCTAAGTGACACCTTCAGCCACTTTTCCAAGCCTGCTTTGTGTGTCAAACTCACCAACTTTTTCTTTTAAGGCCCTCTTGCCCTTATTTCCTATTTTGAACTTTAAATTTTGACATTTCTCGATCATTTCTAAGTTTCCCAAAATTTTCGATCGGCTCAGAACTTGCCATTTTTCTTACATGTTCAAGTTTCCAAAATGTTCGAGTTTCCAAAATGTTCAAGTTTCCAAAATGTTCAAGTTTCCAAAATGTTCGTGTTTCCAAAATGTTCGTGTTTCCATTTTCATGCATTTCCGTGTTTCCAAAAATATCAAAATTTATTCTTAGTGCTTAAACTTGTCATTTCATACAATTAAACCGAAATGCATAGGCCCTTTTCAGGATGTTCAGCTTCTACCCCTTAAACAAAATTTCATCCCCGAAATTTCCTAACTAAAATAGTTAAGGGTATTGTTGTCAGATGGTCTCTTCCGCTCCCACGAAGATTCTTCCGATCCATGATTGCGCCATAACACTTTGACTAGAGGCTTTGTCTTCCTTCGTAGTACTTTCACATCTCGCTCCAAAATCAATCGGTTCTTCCTCATAGGATAAGTCCGCCTTAGCTCCACTTCTTCAACAGATACCACATGCAACGGATCCGATCGGTAGCGATGTAGCATGGATACATGAAATACGTCGTGCATCTGCTGCAATTCGTGGCAACTCTAATTGGTATGCCATCGCCCAACTCGTTTCAAGACTGATAAGGCCCTATAAACCTTGGGCTTAATTTCCCTTTAACCGAACCTCATTACCTTCTTCCAAGGCGAGACTTTCAGGAATACTTGGTCTCCCACTTCAAACTCTATTTCCTTTCGCTTAAGGTCTGCGTACGACATCTGCCTATCATAGGCTTCCTTCAACGTGCGTCTTAATTAACTCAACTTTTTCTCGGCCGCCAAGAATTACGGACCCAAAACTCGGTGTTCTCCTAACTCGGTCCAACAAGTAGGTGTTCTACACTTCCTTCCATACAATGTTTTGTATGGTGCCATCCGAATGCTAGCTTGATAGCTGTTGTTGTAGGCGAACTCACTAAAGGCAAGTAATCTTCCCAACTTCCTCGTAAATCCATTACACGCCTCTCAACATATCCTCCAACACTTGTATAACCTGTTCGCATCGCTTCGTCTCGATTGTGGATGAAAAGTAGTGAAGTGTAACTTAGTGCCTAAAGCCTGATGAAGTGCCTTCCAAAATCGAGACGTAAACCTTGGGTCTCTATCAGAGATGATCGACATTGGTACTCCATGTAGCCTCACAATCTCTGCCATATATAACTTAGCCAACTTCTGAAGAGAATAATCCATTCTTACTGGGATAAAGTGTGCGGACTTGGTCAAACGGTCCACTATCACCCATATCGAGTCCTTCTTAGTAGGCGTAAGGGGAAGACCACTAACGAAGTCCATGGTAATTCTCTCCCACTTCCATTGGGGAATCTCGATTGGTTGAAGCAATCCCGATGGGACTTGGTGTTCAACCTTAACTTGTCGACACGCCAAACATTTCCCCACAAATTCACCACCTCTCGTTTGGATCGGACCACCAAAATCGCTTCCTTAGATCTCTATATGACTTGATGCCTCCGGATGCATAGCATAAGGGCTACCATGCGCTTCTCAAGAATCCTTTGTCTCAACTCCTTATTCCTTGGCATACGACTTTTCCTTGTAGCACAATACTCCTTCATCACCGACGCCATAGTCCTTTAATCCACCTTGTTGATTTGCTGTAACTTAGTACTTAAGTCCTTATCACCAATCGTCCCTCTTTCACCTCCTTCACCATGTGGGCTTGACTTGCATTCGCCAGCAGACTTCCATCGTCATACGACTTAAGTGAGCGAACAAAGCCCGTAGATCCGACACCACCTTCCTACTCGTGGCATCGACTACCACATTTGCCTTGCGGATGATATTCTATCGAACAATCGTAATCCTTGAGAATTCCACCCACCTTCATTGCCTCAAGTTCAACTCCTACGAGTCAATAAATACTTAAGGCTCTTGTGGTGCTGTAGATAATCGACCTTTCTCCATAAAGGTAGTGCCTCCAAACCTTAAGGGCGAAAACCACTGCTACTAGTTCCAAGTCATGAGTGGGGTAGTTAACCTCATGAGGCCTTAGCTGCCGAGACGCATAAGTAACCACTTTACCCTCTTGCATTAGTACACAACCTAACCCCGTATGCGAAGCGTCACAATACACCACAAAATCTTTTCCTACCTCCGGTTGAATTAACATTGGAGCTTCCGTCAACACTCTTTTAAGCTTTTCAAAGCTCTCCTGCTGCTTATTCGTCCATTCGAAGGGTACTTCCTTCCTTAGTAACTTTGTTAAAGGCGCAGCTATTGACGAGAATCCTTCCATAAACCTTCTGTAATAGCCTGCCAAGCCTAAGAAACTTCAGATTTTAGCCACGGACCTAGGTGGTTTCCAATCCAACACTGCTTTGATCTTCCTAGGATCTACTCTTATTCCTTCTGCGGATACCGCATGTCCTAAGAATGCCACCTCCTTAAGCCAAAATTCACACTTGCTGAATTTGGCATAAAGCTTCTTCTCCCTTAACACTTCCAACACAACTCGGAGATGCTTATCATGCTCCTCCTCCGACTTCGAGTACACCAAAATATCATCGATGAACACAATGACGAACCTATCCAAGTAGGGTTGGAAAACCCGATTCATCATGTCCATGAACATGGCTGGAGCGTTCGTCAACCCAAACGGCATCACCACAAACTCAAAATGGCCATATCTTGTCCTAAAAGCGGTCTTATGGATATCAGCCTCTTTCACCTTCAACTGATGGTATCCCGACCGTAAGTCGATCTTTGAAAACACTGCGGCTCCCTTCAGCTGATCAAACAGGTCATCGATCCTTGGCAAAGGATACTTGTTCTTAATGGTCAGCTTATTCAACTGAAGGTAGTCTATGCACATACGTATAGTTTTGTCCTTCTTCTTCACAAATAAGACCGGTGCTCCCCACGAAGACACACTGGGTCGGATGAACCCACGATCCAACAGTTCTTGTATTTAAGCCTTGAGCTCCACTAACTCCTTTGGTGCCATTCGGTATGGAGCGATTGACACAGGAGCTATTCTCGGTAGCAAATCTATCCCAAATTCCACCTCCCTGTCTGGGGGTATTCCCGATAATTTCTCTGGAAATACATCCACGAAGTCCCTTACCGTCCTAACTCCATTAATACCTTTCTCCTTCCCACCTATCGCACTTACGAAGGCTAGGAATGCTTTGCAACCTTTCTTAACCATCTTCTCAGCCTTCAGTGCCGAAACTACATTAGACAAGTAGTTCCTCCTTTCTCCGATCATTACAACCACTTCATCCTTCGGGGTTCTTAGTTCCATACGTTTAGCCGCACAATCCAACATGGCTCGGTGTTCTACTAGCCAATCCATTTCGAGTATAAGCTCAAACTCTCCGAAGGGTAACTCCATTAAATCTGCTCGAAAGTTCACTCCTTGAATCTCTGGGTACATTCCAAAGATCTTGTCTACCACTACGCTTTGGCCTAATGGGCTTACTAGGTCATCATCTATCGAAAGTTCGTAGTCTAGGCCTAGTGTTTCCACTACACTACATGCAACATAGGAATGGGTCGAGCCCACATCAATCGAGCAAAATAGGGTTTGTCAAAATAAAGAACGCATCTGGTTATTACATCCGGTGCGCCACCATCTTCCTTCTATGAACTGCATAAACCAAACCCGGTTGTCTTGCTTACTATTAACATTAGTAGCACCTCTACTGTTCCACGGCCTCGCCAGATTCACTACCTCGGTTACGAACCACAACCCCGTTGAGGTCGTTGTCCGCCTCTACCACTGGCTAGCATTCTAAACTGTCGGTCGGCTCTCATCCAGTTGCTTGGGACAATCCTTAAGCATATGGTCCTTGGACCCACACTTGAAACATCCTCCGTCTTTCTCCAACACTCTCCCATGTGCTTCTTTCCACAATGCTCACAAGGGCGATCATGCCAAAGACGTGCCGACCATCGATTTCGTGGCCCGTCAACCTAGGCCTCTTGTGACCCTTTCCGTGTGGCCCAAATCCTCTTGGCCTTATTCCTATCCACGGTTTGCTTAGTAGCATCCTTAATCCCTCGCCACCTTGGCCTTTTCCACCAAATCGAGAATTCTCGCTCCCGATGCGGTGCTATCAATGATCTCGTGTCGTCCTCAATATGTCCTTAAAGCGGACACGGCGTTCATGCTCGATTGCCACTACCCTCGAGCATAGCGGCTCAACCTCGTGAATTCGCCTCATATTCTCATGCATGACTTACTCCCTTGTACCAACCCTAGAAAAGCTTTCCTTTGTTCATCAGATACCGGTTCCCACATACTTCTTCCAAATGCGCCTCTAACATACTCCTGTGTCAAATTTTTAGCCGTGGTACCATCCCGAACGATTAACCACCATCGATACGCTTCATCGCGTAACAATGCCACCGTCCTTTTAATTTTTCCTCTCGAGTCGATCGAGCTCATCCATGATACGCTCGTTGCTTCCAACCAAGACTTTCGGTATCTTTGGGTGCCACATTAGATACTCCCGAACATTTCAGCTCCATTAGCTCGAGCCGTTCAGTCTGACTTTCGATTTCCCCATTTCCTCCTGCACCACCACCAATTCCAAAACTCGCAAAGACAACTGCGACACAAAGATCTTCCCGTCTGAGCCTGCTGCTCAACATTAACAGCTGGGGGTGGTGGTGGCGGTGGCATTTTATTGTCGGACCCTTGACCCGATCTAATGGGTTCCGACACGGTCATCCTTCCCCTACCTTGACCACTACGACCACGTCCTCTAGAGCTCATTTTCTAGCGTCGAGATCCGATTAAGAAATTTTATGGATTAGTCATTGTTCCACTTATTTACCGTGAAGGAGTTTTATGAAAAGGATTTAAGAGTGGTTCTTTCAGATACATACAAACGCATACGATCTTTTCCATTCATTCATTCATCCATCAAACAAGTATGAACTTTCGTTCATTCGTAAAAGCGTTGTAGTTTTTGTTGTTGTTGTTTTCCACTACCTAGGGTATTTTCGTAATTTTGTCCTACAGGGGCATTTTCGTAATTTTCCAGAAGAAAAATGTTCCATGGTGTTTTGTCAAAAATTATTTTTGAAAATTTCTAGGTCTCGGGGTAATTTGGAAAAATTTTGAGATACGGGGGTATTTCGGTAATTTTTAACCTCAGGGGTATTTTGGTAATTTTCATAAATCAGGGTAAATTTGTAATTTTAATGAATCAGGGGTATTTCAAAAGTTGTAAAGCTTTGAGGGTTCTTTTCAAAAATTGTTCCTTCAAAAAAAAAAATGGGAATGTTGCAAAAATTTTAAAAATCAGGGTTATTTTGGTAATTTTGTAAGTCAGGGGCAATTTTGTAATTTTTCCAAAATCAAGGTATTTTGTTATTTTACAAATTAGGGTTTTTGAATGTTTATAAAATAATGAAATTTTGGTAAAGTCGTTGAGTAGTTGAACATTTTATAAACCAAGGCGTTTTGGGTAATTTCACCCCTAAGGCATTTTGTAATTTTCGCAAATCGAGTTTTTCGAAAATGTTGTAAAATAATTTTCTCAGCTTTTAAAAGAAAGTTTTAAAAGTTTGAAAAACTAGGGTTTGTTGTTTTGTTCTCTCTTTTTTTTTTAAAAAACATGGCTAGTTCCCTTTCGGGTTTTAGTCATTATGTTTAGCCTATGACCGAGCCCTCTTGGTCAGGGTGAACCAAAGCTATGCACCAGACATGATTCGTGTGGAGAGGAGGTGAGTCACGTGGACTGCTTAAATACCAAGCTCCCACCGAAACCATTCCTAGACATGCGCACAGAGGTTGCCACACCACCGAGCCTCTCGAGTTAGGGTGAACCGAAGCTACGCACTGTAGGATTCTGCAAGAGGAGTTGAGTCACTAGGATGCTGCTAAATACTGTGCTCCTCCGGATCCAATCCTAGACATGCGTACAAGGGTTACCACACCCTAGCTCAATGACTTAGCCATAGGTTTGTTCGGTGCATTAAGTCTTATGTGGTTTTGTGTGTGAGTAGTCTAATCCTAGGTTCAAGTTCCTATCATTCTATTCTACGCTCCATGCCTTTTCTACCCTTATACAGTTCATAAATCATGAATCACACATAGAGTTAGGGTACTTACCTAGTGGATCATGGGTCTGAGACTTAGGGGCCATGCCGAAGCCCTTATTTTCAAAGAAAATCATTTGGCTCACTTGAAAACATTCGGGCCTTAGCCCACGTGCCGAGAGTTTAAAGCTGGCTCGATACCAAATTGAAACACCCCACACCCGCCCACGAGCCCGAACCGGATCTGGTATGTTCCTAAAGTAAACCTAGGTTTCAAAGATTTTTGTTACTTAGAGAAAATTTGTAAAATATTTAGAAAAATGTTGTTGTGGATTGGGCTTAGATTGGAAACCCATTTAATTAATCTAGTAAATCCAATTTTTATTAAGGTGACAAAATAATTTTAAGGTTTATATAAAAAAATCACTTAACTTTAGTCATAATAGTTCGTAACATAACAATTTAAAGTAAAGCGAGGATAAGAAAATCCATGGGCCTTATGGCCTTATTACATCAAGTAAAACCCAAAACAAATAATAAAGTCCAAATCGAATAAAATCTTCAAATGGAACATGGCCACCTCAAGGTCTACCGTCACGGTCAAATCACTTGCTCATCACTTGAAAATATTTCCCACAGCAGGGTGAGTCAACAGACTCAATGTGCACACAAGACTAACATTCAACAAATCAGGCATACATATTCATATCAAATTCATATTCATATAAAATAAATTATGATGCAACCCAACCCAAGCCTATTTGTCCATCCGCTGTACACCACCCATACCTGCCAGTCACACCATGGGGACTACTAAGTCAACCCTCCATCTGCTACACACCATCGAAGCCAGTCGCTGCAGTCGACGTGCTCATCGTCCATATAACTTGTTTCATTAGACACCATATTCAAATAATGTAACCGGTTACCAAATTCGAGATAATGTAACCGAGTTACCATATTCAAATTTTGTGACCGTAGTCACCATATATCGTTAAGTGAGACCAAGTCAACACCTTCTTCCCTTTCACATAGATCCCGTATGCCCCATAAATTTTATATCATGCACAACATACTTATTTCCACATTCATATACATATTTTCACATGTTATAAAATAACATATTTCATAATCCTATCTGAAGTAGGAAACGTACCTGAGTACCTTTTTGTACCACATTAGGGTGCTTAGCCATATTCACATTCTTACGTATAATCATAAAATTAATATTTGCCATATATCGTATTGAAGGTCAAGATGGGTACACACCGATTTGCTTAATAGATTCCTTGAAATTCAAGAACGATCTACCGATCTAGATTTTTAACTCCTATATTCGGCCAACCATTAAAACATATTAACAAACCTATTTGGCTTAAAAACCAAATCCTAGTAGGATTTGTATTACTAATACTTACCTTACTTGCCAATTTGATTGATAATCAAATCCCGAAGATTTGTGTTCTTCTTTCTTGAAATCGACTAACCACCAAACCAAGTAACTTATGTCAGTTTCTAACTTTTGAATAAATGGAAAAATAATACCAAAATATTCCTAGGCCGATTGGATCTATGCACTTACCTTACAAATTTCCAAATCCCAAAAGTTTCCCTTGCCTTGAATATCCGTTAAATCCTACAACTTCATGTCCGTTTTAATCTAATGTTGAGACATAATCATAACCTTGACCGAACATCTATATTTCTTACCTTAGATCCTTGATCCTTCTATTCGATAATGGTAGAAACACGAGAGATCCCTTGCGAATCGGCCAAAATTGCTAATAGGATTAGTACCCGATTTTGGTAAAAGAAAAGGGATGTAAATTGATTGACCACAGATCTTACCCTTTTGATGTTGTAGTTGATTGCTCCTTTACTTAGAATCAACAAAGATTCGGCTTTGACAAGAGAAACAGAGAAGAAAATAGAAGAGAAGATGGATTTTGCTTTAAAAAAATTGACAGAGAGGAGAGAGCTAGGAAAATTTCGCACACTTAGGAAAGGATGAGAGAAAATCCTTTAGTTCTCCTTCTTTAGCCGAAATTATCAATAGGAGAGCCCCTTTCTTGGCCACTACTCCCCATAAATGATAATATTATCTCTTTTAATTATCACCTAAATAAATTAAAAGTATTTAATCCATCCTTTATCTCCTCATTTATCTTATTAAAAGAAAATCCTTTATTTATCACTTAATTTATCAAGTTTTAATAGAAATAAAACTCCTCCCTTTCTAGAAAATAGGTGTCGTCCACCCTCTTATTTATGGAAGCAAAAATAAACCTTAATTATTTGCTTCCCAAGTGACTCGAACTCAGGCCCATTCCTCTTACACATGGCGCCATTTCCATAGGCCCTAAGTGACACCTTCAGGCCACTTTTCCAAGCCTGTTTGTGTGTCAAACTCACCAACTTTTTCTTTTAAGGCCCTCTTGCCCTTATTTCCTATTTTGAACTTTAAATTTTGACATTTCTCGATCATTTCTAAGTTTCCCAAAATTTTCGATCAGCTCTGTAACTTGCCATTTTTCTTACATGTTCAAGTTTCCAAAATGTTCAGGTCTCCAAAATGTTCAAGTTTCCAAAATTTTCAAGTTTCCAAAATGTTCAAGTTTCCAAAATGTTCAGGTTTCCAAAATGTTCAGGTTTCCATTTTCATGCATTTCCAGGTTTCCAAAAATATCAAAAATTTATTCTTGGTGCTTAAACTTGTCATTTCATACAATTAAACTGAAAATGCATAGGCTCTTTTCAGGATGTTACACTTACCATATAATGCAATGCAAAAGTGAAACAATTGAGATAGTTCGGATTATAGAAACACAAACCGTACTCTGAGCTATTCGTCGATGACTTTGTCTTTTCCTTTCTTTTTCGAGGAATCTGGGTCGGCGTTAGCTATGGTTTAAGACAAGCATACAAAATTATCAATACACAACTAGTTTCACATTCAATTGCTAATTTATGTAACCTTTTCATTTTATTCAATTTAGTCCTTAAAATTGGGGCTAACATAACTTTCAAATCTAACCTCAATATTTTATGCCAATTTCACTCTAGTCCTAATTGAACTTCCTATTTCTCATTTCTACCAAGAATTTTGAAATTTATACATTTTAGTCCGTATTAAACAAAGCCATCAATTAACTTTATAATTTAATCCTTTTTCAACTCTAAACTTAAAATCTATCAAATTAACCCCTAAAACTTTTATTTATCAATGGACACATTCTCAATCCTTAACAGTATCAAAAAAATACTATATGCGTGAGCTAACTCAAGCTCCCAGAATTTCAAAAACATAATTAAAAAAAAACTAAATTATACTAACCAATTTAAGCTTCAAAAATTCACTTTAATGACCGAATCCTCCTTCTCCCTAATTTTCCATTTGGTTTACATGAAGAAGAATAGAATATGGTTTTTCTCTTTCTCTCCACTCACCTAAGTATTTCCATTTTGTTTTATTTTAACCTTAGTTTAAGATTAAACTTTAATTAAGTTAAAATTTTATAACTTTAATAATCAATTAACATTCCCTACCATCCACTATCATTAAGGTAGTAGTTTAATTGTTTCTTAAATCCCTTATTCATATTTTACTTAAATATTCCTTAAAATTAAACTTTTGACATTTTTAAGATTTAGTCTCAGATACCCTAATTAAGCACTAATTCGATAAAACCACATGACCGCAATTCAATTCACTCCTAATATAATTTCGAAAATATTTAATAACAATATTTATGAGTACAGTTTATAAAAACGAGATCCTGAAATTACAATTTCTAACACTACTAACCTTCAGGTCGTTACACCTATTATCTTTGTAAATTCTGATTTTTTCTGTCTCGGATTTGTAGGAACATAGGTCCTTGCCTGACCTTGTAATTTAACATCTTGATTATTCTAATTCATTTAATATTGATAACACTCTAGAATGACATGTTTTTATGTGCTAATTGTATATTAATTTTGAATGTGATTCTACTAATTTGGGCTATTTATGGACTTTTATCTCGTAGGGACTAAATTGGAGACCAATGCAAAATTGAGGCCAAAATCGTGAAATTAAAGATAAAAATGGACCAATGTGCAACAAAGGGAAAAGATGGTGCCAAAAGTGCAAACATTGAGGGCAGAGGGACTGAAATGCAAAAAGAAGAGACTTTGCTTTATCAAATTCTATTTTAAATTATATTAGGATAATTAATATTAGGATAATTATCTAGGATTATTTAATTTCTTTATTTATCTCTATTTATCTTTAATTAAATTGTAATTATCTTTGGGAGTTTGAGTAGAATTAGACTATCTACCTTAAGCACTATAAATAGGGGATAGAGTAACTCATTTGGGGGTTCATCTTTTTCTGTACACTCTTCTCCCATAAGTTTTTGTGCTTCCTTTATTTTCTTTTCAATAAAATTCCTTTTCCATATTTTTATATTTTATTTACTTTTCCACCACAAATATGAGCCACTAAATTCCATCTAGTCAAGGTTGCCGAATTCCCTGAAAAAGGTTCTCGAGGCTTAGAACCCGCGCTTAACTTTCTCACCCAAGTATTCATCGTTTCTGCATTACTGGTCGACGCCCGTCTGTGTCCCTTTAAAAGTAACCTTCCAACTTATGCAAAGGCGGCGCTTTGTGTGTTTTGGGAGGATTGCACCATCGGTTCGTGAGCTTCTGCGTCGAGGTTAGCGAGCCCAAGAGACAAAATGGCGGATTCGCCATTGAGAAATGTTGATCTAGCATAAATGACTCCACAAGGGCAATAGCAAGCTAGAGTCGGGCTCCCTAAATCCGTAAGTTTAAACTCTTGGAGTTGGTGGTCATAGCGCCCTCTTCCACTATAAGCTGGCTTACTTGGGCAGAGAAGGGTCATCCAAAAGTCAAGATTTGAGCCCAAGGAGGAACGAGACAACCGGAGGTGGAATCTCTCCACATAAGAAACTATTCTCTAAACCCTTTCTTTTTATTTTCCTCATTTTAATTCTCGTAATTTATTATCGTGATTTCAATTCGCTTTAATTCTATTTTTATTATTATTTTTCCATATCGAAAATTATTAATTCTATTTTTTATTTATTTTTAGGAACGCAGGTTTTCTTGGGCACGATTCTGCCCAGGATCTCGAGAAACAGGCATTTGTATAATCCGATCCCTGTGGATTCGACCTTACTTACCCTTTACTATTATTTTCGTTATTTTACAGGGAGTAGGACATATTTTGGTGCATTCAACGACGCATCAAATATTCTCCCATAAATTGGGTCCCCCTTTCCATGAGCATGAATTGGATGGTTACTATATTTTGTTGATGTTGAAACCATTTTTTTAGTTTGGAAAACGGGATCGACTTTAAAAATAAAAATGGAGTTGCCACCAATCTTTTTTTTTTTTTTTGAGGTGTGATCGGATCACCTTGAAATTGATAATTAAAACACGATGATTTTGGGCTACAAAATTCGAGAAAACATGTTCAGGAGTCGATTACGCACGAGGAAGGATTAGCACCCTCGTAACACCCAAAATTGGTATCGAATTGATTGATTAACGTCTTAATGTCGAAAATTTGAAAAGATTTTAAAATACGATCCTCTTTGTTTAAAGAAAAACTTGAATAAATTAAATTGGATGCTGAGACCCGCTTATTTCGAAGAAGTAAAATTACATGCCCAGTGAGCTAGGATATGACGTTTCAAATCCTCGAAGCTAAGCTTGTCTTTTGACTTTTAAACTCATGCGTTTAAATTCAAAAAGGATATTCAGTCATTTGGGTCAAATGAAAAATCAAAACCCAGTAAGTTAGGGCACAGTTTCTCAAAATTTCATATACAGAATATTGCCTTTGTTTTCAGAAATCCTATCTCGAAATAACAAAATGTCACATCTAGTGAGTTAGGACACAACCCTTTTGAATTCCCGAGAATAAGCTTTTATTTAGCTTATATGTTTTGATTTTAAAAAAATAATTGGTTCTTTAGGCTCGATGAGAAATATCGAAACCCAGTAAGTTAGGGTACGATTTTTTTCGAATCATAGAACATGTAGTATTTGCTTATTTCAAAAATTTTAATGCATCGGATAAAATGTAATACGATCGTAAAAAATAAAAATGAATTATAGTGTCGATATGCATAATAGAATAAAATGAGGGCGATAATATAAATAACAATAAGAAAGGTAAAATAAAATACAATAAAATAAAAGCTAAAACAAACAATTTATATAAAATAATAGGTAAAAAATAAATAAATGAACAAATAAAGAAAATAAAAAATAATAACAAAAATAAAAGCTAATAGTAAATAAATAAATAAATACTATGCACAATAGTTTAAAAATAATAAAATAATAAAAATAATAACAATAATACAATAATACTAATAATAGATTATAATGAAAATATATTAATAAACGAATAATAATAAAAAATAAATAAATAAGAGTAATAATAATAATCATAATAATAGTGATAATAGTAGTGAAAATAATAAAATATTAAAATTAATAGTAATAGTAATAATAATTATTATTATTATAATAATAACATTAATAGAAATATACTAAATAAAGTGTGAACAATAAAAGAAGTAAAAAATATATAACAAAAATAAAGAATACATATATGTGCAAACAAGATGAAAATAATGCATATAAATATATAAAATTGATAAAAAATGGCAATAAAAATTGCATAAAATAAAAGAAAAATGAATTTATTAAATAAAATAATATAAAAAATAATCAAAGTAAATTAATGGGGAGCAAATTGAATTAAAACAAAATCATGGGCTAAATTATAATTGATAAATATTTAAAAGGATTAAATTGAGACTTAAATAAAGTTGAATAGCTAGATTTAAAAGAAAAAAATATCGAGGCCAAAATGTAACACGCGTAAAAGAGGGGGACCCGTGGGGAAATTATTCCCTATTCCCAAAACGCAGTGTTTTAAGCCTAAATCAAAGGATTAAAGTGAAACAGAAATGAAATTATAGGGGCAAATTCAAAAATAAAATAAAAACTGAATTTAAAAAAATGAAAATGCGGAAGGGCCTGACGCGCAATTAGACCACTTTACAGAAACACGTGGATCCTCCCCGGGTCGGGTCAATGCGCGGGTTGAAGGGGATTGAACGACGCCGCTTTAGCGCCTAAGTGCACGGCCTAAAATAATGTCGTTTTCGTTCTTTATATAAGGCTAAAATTTAAAAAAAAAATCATTTGCAATCGTTTATTTAAAAAAAAAGAAGGGAAGGATCCCTTTTCTTCTATGCAGAGGTTTCTTCTTCGGCTGCAGAGTCCACCAGAGGTCTGTCGTTGCTCCGCCCTAGCTCTGCCGTAGACGGCGGTCGGACACCCCAAGTATGTGCTTTTTCATTTTTTATACCATATTTTAATATGTATATATGGTCTTAAAAATAGAAAAAAATCTTTATATTTATGTACGAATGGTTTTGAAGAAAAAAAAAGAAATAAAAAAACGATAAAAGAAAAATCAACCTTTGATTAACTTTTTCTTTGTCTTGATTCTTCTATTCGTAAAATGTAGAGAGTACAATGGATTTTTTATAGCCGAAATCCAAAAATAAAATAAAATAATAAAATGAAATACAATATGTTTTCATCCTCTTTTTTCTGTGCTCTCTTTCTATTTTACAGGTGAAACAGTCGGAGGTGCACGTGTGGGGTGACGTGGAGCGGTTGCGGCGCGTGTGAGGGAGCTGCAGTGCTAGAAAGCTCTGGAAACCTCTAGGGTTTCTAACTTTTTTGTTTTGTTCTAGGCTTAGTGGGCTAGGGTTTATTGGGCTGTATTTTATTGGTTTGGGTTTGTTTTAATGGACTGATGTTGTAATGGACTATGTTTATTATTGGATTTATTTTGGGTTTTTTTTTATTGTTTTGTTTTTTTGGTTTAAATCGGGTCCAGGCAAATTGGGCCAATTACAGTTGCCTCTCTTTGCTTGTTGTCGTGTAACGAAAATGGAGCAAATACTTAAAAAGGTAAATTTTGCCCGGTCTCGCTGAATCCTGACTTCTTTCGGTGCTTTTCTTCTTCGAGTGACTTCATTCCATCCCACTGTATCTTCAAGGGAATGAGAACTAGCGCTTTGATCCAATTCAAGGAAATTAGACTTGTAGCTTCAATCTACACCGCCGCAACTTCAGGGAGATAAGATTTGCTATCTTCGCTTGTTCACCGCAACTTCAGGGAGATAAGGTTTGGTAAATTTGATCCGACCTATTGCAACTTCAGAGGTATAGGATTTGTAACTTTAATCTTTTCCACTGCAACTTCAGGGAAATAAGACTTGTGGCTTCAATCTACTCCACTGCAACTTTAGGAAGATAAGATCCGCCATAATCAGAGTCAGTAATCTATTCCTTCGCATTGCGTGGAAATAAAATTCTATCGTCTTGATGCGCTCACGCAACTTCGTGGAGATAAGGCTAGTGGCTTCAATCTGCTCGATTGCAACTTCAGGAAGATAATATCCGCCATTATTTGTAGCTTTAATCTATTCCACCATAACGTCAGGGAAATAAGATTTGATGTCTTCACTTTACCCTACTGCAACTTCAAGGAGATAAGGGAAATGGCTTCAATCTGCTCCACTGTAACTTCAGGGAGATGAGATTCACCATGGTGGATTTGATCTGACCTACTGCAACTTCAGAGGTATAGGACTTGCGGATTCGTAGCTTTAATCTGCTTCACTGCAACTTCAAGGGAATAAGATTCACTATCTTGACTTCAATCCATCCCACTTCAACTTCAGGGGTATGGGATTTGTGGATTCACCGATCTTGTTACACCGTCCTCTGGGGAATATGACCTGTAGAATTGATTTATGGACCTATGCTTATGCATAATGATTAGGATGCAATGATCAGAATGTATTGAATGCTCCTAACTGTAACATCCTGATAATTAGGGGTTATGCATCTTTACTTAATTGAATGTTATTGCATGCCTAATTATGATTGAGTGTGTTTTGGAAGTTTATTTTTGAACTTCATTATGTAAGTGATTGCTTAGTGAAATATTAATTTTTAATAATTAAGATGGAACTAAGCAAGATAGGCTTTAAGAAATAATGACAAGAGGCTTTAAGCATAAGATGAGTAATTGGCAAGGTGGTTAGGACGCATGGATGAATACTTGAGGGGAGAGGTTCGAATCCCCTAGCTAGCAAATGGAAGAATTTTATTTTTTGTTGTTTTCTTTCCTATAGTGTCGGACAAGACTATTCTAGAAGGGATGGTCATCTTTTCTATTTTTGATGAGTAGACCACGTGAAAAAGGTAAGCTAAAAGTTATGGCAAGGAATCAAGAAAGGATGGTAAGAAAGGGGGACAAAAGGCTTGAAGTAAGGACAATGTTTTGGAAGCTTTTTCATGGTCATTTGACCATGAACCTAGTCGGTTTTGAGGGCTAAGGGGAGAATGTCTAATTGTGTTTAGAAACAATGGATTGATAGGGAAGAAACAAGGAGGAAAAAGGGGATGATGTTGGCTTAGGTTGGCCGAAATTTTGCTTAGCCATTAAGGGGTGATAGTTGGCAAAATTTTTAACAAATTTTCTCTCCAAAATCTTGTTCATAGCCGAATGTCTATCTACACAAAAGAGAAGTTTTGTTTCTCTTCTTTTGGTCTTTTTGCAACTTACCATTCGGTTTGAGAAACCTTTCTAGTTCTTTTCTCCTAAACAAAACATCTTTCATTCTCTTTGTAACCGAAAGTCCCAAAGATCATAAACCTATTTTCTTCACTTTTTCCCTCTTGGCCGAATGCACATAAGTCCCTAAACCTATCTCTTTTCTTTTGGAAATCATCATTATCATCATCTTTTCTTCTTTTTCTCTTTCTTTCTCCTTCCATTTTTCATTTCTCTTTCTTTCTCCTTCCATTTTTCATTTTCTTTCTTTTTCTCTCAACCGAAACCATCATCTACCCTAACCAAAACCACCATTCTTTTCCTCTCTTTTGTCAACCGAATTATCTTCCATTTTGATTTCATTCCTTCTTTTCTTTTATTGAAAACCAAACCATTATAGCCAAAAATCACTATCTTTTCTCTTCTCTTTTGTGCAATTCAAATCACAAATTCTCTTATTCTATATCATCAAGGCGAATCTTCAAGTGATCAAGTAAGGTTTTTGTCAATTGTTTTCATTATCTCTTTTTATTATAGCCGATTTAGAAACATAGTTCTCTTATTTTTCTTTTCTCTCCTAGGCCGAATCCTTGGAAGGGATTTTTAAGAATCTTTTTGGAAACCAACGTTTTAAGAGGAACTTTTCAAAATCATCCAAGGTAAGAATATCACTTTCGTTTATATCAATTCTTTTAGATAGATTATTAAACAACTTTATTTTAGGGGTGATTTTGAGACTAACAAGATAGGTTCGAAAAGAGTAGTACGGAGTGTTTGGAAGAGAGGAGGCACTATTTTACCCTCAAACTTCAAACGAAGGGCTGTATCGGCGATAAGAGATTTCCCACTGGGTTGTAGACCCTCTGCTAACGAAGATCGGTTATTTGAAGTCGTATGCATATAACCGAACCACTTTTCGTTGGTAGGTTATCGATGGGTTTTGATCCATCTAGCGGAGAAAACCACAAATAACGGTTGTTCGAGAATCGAGGGTAAGGATGTAGATCTCTCATCAATAGTATAGTTTTATTAGTAATAGTGTATACTAATCAAGTGTGATAATTAACTAGGTGTTGACGGCGGGAAGGTATCGTTCTCACGGTCTTAAGGTGTGTAACCTTACAATAAAATCTCATAGATCTATATTAAATGTGATTTTATGACAATATGTTTGATAATGATTGTGGATACCATTCGGTGGTATACGATATTCAGGTATGTTTACCCCAATATTTCGTTAATTTTGCTATATGCATAAATGTGAAATAAGTATGACTATATTATGATTTTGGGGTAAATGGCATGAAAATTGAATAATATGTATGTGCATGGGCATATGGGTAAAATTGATAAAGGGGAAGTATTCTGATGGTTTTACCACATAATCCGGTGACTTCGGTCATATATTTGAATCCGGTGACTTCGGTCACATATGTGAATCTGGTGACTTGGTCACATATTTGAAATCCGTGACTTGGTCACATTTGTCCAGTGGCTTTGCCACAAAATTATAAGGGCGATGTGCATGTTGACTGCAGCAACTGCCTTCGATGGTGTGTAGCGGATGGAGGGTCGATTTAGTAATCTCCACGGTGTGATTGGTTGGTACGGGTGGTGTGTAGCGGATGGATATTAGGTGGGCCAGGTTTGCATTTCATTATATGTATATATCCATGTGATTTTAAAATGATTATTATTTGATCTGTTATGAAAATGGGCTTATGGCTAATCATGACTTAAATGGGCCTATGATTATATATGTTATAAATGGGCTTGAAAGGCTATGATCAAATGGGCTTTTTAATGTATGTGTTACACATTGAGTTTATAACTCACCCATTTTGTGGGATAACTTTTCAGATGATTCGTAGTGCGATGGATCGGGTCAGCAAGGATTTCGAGGTGGCCAACGCTCAAACAAAGTATTTTGGAAATTTTCCTACTTAAACTTATTAAGTTAATTTTTATTACTTAGACTTTATTATGGGTTTTGCTATTTTTATGTAATAAGGCCACTATGAACTGCTTTTTAAATTTTTGTGTTTGGATTTATTTTTTTATTCCGCCATGAACAATTATTAATTAAATAACTAAATGGTTTTGATAAATAATTTAAACTGCTTTTGAAAACAAAATATATTTCCACAATATTAATAAATTTTTCATTAAATTTGGTTTTCTGTTAACTTATTAATTTCTCTTAAAAATAATGTTTTAAGAAGATGCGAATTTACTTTACAATTAAATTTCAACCCGATCTTTAAGTTAATCTGTTTTATTCAAAATCATCAAGTTTTTCTTAAATAAGTGAGAGTTTGCTAAAGTTTTACTCGAGGAACATATCAAATCTGGTCAGGCTTTTTGGGCCGGGTTTGGGGTGTTTCACTAACTACATGTGTTATGGATGATATTTGCATGAATGTAGAATGTCATGAGAATGATCCCCCCCTTTTTTTTAATGTCTGGGTTGTCATTGCTCGTTGTTCTTCAAAGTTGTATCACTGACGTAATATCTTGTCTTCTTGTTCAGCCGATATTTTTTACAGATGATACGAAGAAATGGTCACTGTTTAGAGTTTCCTTCTCAAATATTTCCAACCCTTAGGCTTGGTGAGTTCTAAACAATAGTCATGTTTCAGATTCTCGTACTATTTAGAAGTTTCTAGAGGAATATACAAAACTCCTTCTGTGAAAGTATTATTATTCCATTAATCATTACTTCAATACAAAATGCTTGAAAATGATCATAATGATGGAAAAACCTGTAATTTATCAAGAATAAAATTTGAAAAGAATGGGTTAATTAAAGAAATCAAACATTACTGGAATACAAAATGATAAGGGGAAAAGATAGGTGCCCTAGATATCACAGCCTGAGCTTCTCTGTACGGACTTTCTGAAGACCATTTTAAGCTCAATATGTGTTTAGGAGATCAAGAGTACTCTGTTGATGTCCCAAGACATAACATCTCCGTTGATGTCCCCAGATATCACAGCCTGAGCTTCTCTGTACGCACTTTCTGAAGACCGTTTTAAGCTCAATATGTGTTTAAGAGATCAAGAGTACTCTATTGATGTCCCAAGACATAACATCTCTCCTTCTTCTTAATTCAGGTATAGTAAGATCACCGCATGCCCCATCTTTGATCACAATTTGAGCTGTCTTTTTCGGGTTTTCGACTCAAAACCCCATTGGTCTCAATGCACCCTTTGCGGGTTTTTACCTTGGCCTCTCCATTTTTTTTTAAGAATGTCTCAAAGCACCCTTTGCGGGTTTTCACTTTGGCCTCTTTTCCCTTTTAAGTATAGTACTTCTTGACTGAAACCAAATTTATAGGATTGGACAAGTTTTTCCCATCCATTTCGGTCAAAATCAGTGCTCCTCCGGAGAAAGCCTTTTTAACCACATAAGGTCCTTCCTAATTTGGCATCCATTTCCCTCTGAAATCCTTTTGTATGGAGAGGATCTTTTTCAATACCAAGTCCCCCTCGTGAAATTCTCTTGGTCGAACCTTTTTGTCATAAGCTTTGATCATGGAAGTCAAATTAGCTAAAGCATCTGCCATCTGGTTTTCATCTCGCGGGAGATAATTGAAAATAATATCGTCAAATTCCTCAATTAACCCTAGGACTATACTTCGATAATTAATCAATTTAGGGTCTCTTGTCTCCCATTCGCCTTTCAGTTGGTAGAACGCCAATGCAGAATCTCTATATACTTTCAGCATTCTAATTTTGCGTTCTATGGTTGCGCGGAGCCCCATGATACATGTTTCATATTCCACCATATTATTTGTACAATCAAAATCCAGTTTGCATGTGAATGGATAATGGTCTCCATTTGGGGATACCAAGACTGCCCCAGTTTCATTACCTACAGTATTTGATGCTCCGTCGAAGTTCAATTTCCAAATCTGATCTTTTGTAGCGTCTTCTTTAGTAACTGCCACGTACATTAGTTCTTCATTATGAAATTCAAACTTCAAGGCTCATACTCTTCTAGAGCTCTACTGGCCAAAAACTTTGCTACTGCGCTTCCTTTCACGGCTTTTTGGCTCACATAAGGTATATCAAATTCAGAGAGAAGAATTTGCTATCTAGCCATCCTTCCGTTTAGAGCAGTTGACTCTATCATAAACTTTAGAGGGGCCAACTTTGAAATTAGCCAGGCCGTATGGTATAACATGTATTGCCTCAACCTCCGAGTTGTCTAAATCAAGGCACAACACAATTTCTCAATTGGCGAATATCTCATTTCACACTTAGTGAATTTCTTACTGAGGTAGTATATCGCCTTTTCTCTTCTTCCCGAATCATCGTGTTGACCCAACACACATCCCATAGAGTTGCTAAACACTGTCAAATACAATATTAATGGCCTATCTGGGTATAGACGTGACAATACTAGAGGACTTGACAAGTATTGTTTAACCTTATCAAAAGCTTTCTGGCATTCATCATCCCACACACTTGGATTGTGTTTCTTAAGAAAACGAAACATGGGATCACATTTCTCAGTTAATTGTGAAATGAACCGAGCAATGTAATTTAACCTTCCAAGGAAACCTCGAATTTCTTTTTGAGTGCGTGGAGGAGGCAATTCTTGTATAGCCCGGACCTTGTCTAAGTCAATCTCGATTCCCTTCTCGCTGACTATGAAGCCTAACAATTTTCCCAATCTAGCTCCAAAAGTACATTTTGTTGGATTGAGCTTTAATTGGAATTTCCTCAATCTTAATAATAACTTTTTCAAAACTTGAATAAGTTCTATTTCTGTTCGGGACTTTGCAATCATATCATCGACATAAACTTTGATTTCTTTGTGCATCATATCATGGAACAAGGTCACCATGGCCCTTTGATATGTCGCTTTTGTATTTTTTAACCCAAATGACATCACCTTATAACAAAATGTACCCCACAATGTTATGAAGGTAGTCTTTTCCATGTTTTCAGGATATATTTTTATCTGATTGTATCCCGAAAAGCCATCCATAAAGGAAAATAGCGAATAACCTACCGTATTGTCAACTAAAGTATCAATGTGAGGCAAGGGAAAATTATCTTTCGGGCTGGCCTTATTTAAGTCTCTATAATCTACACACATTCGTACATTCCCATCTTTCTTAGGGACAGGCACAATGTTGGCTACCCATTCAGAGTATTTAACTTCCTGCAAGAATCTAGCATGAAACTTCTTTTTTGACTTCTTCTTTTATTTTCAAAGACAATGTGGGCCTCATTCTTGAGCTTCACGAACCGCTTGCAATCCTTTTTTATAGGGAGGCGGTGTACAACAATGTCAATGCTTAACCTAGCCATATCTTGGTATGACCATGCAAAGATATCTTTGAATTCTTGAAGTAAATCTACGAGGTCTCGCTTCGTCTCTTCGGTTATGCACGTTCCAATTTTCACTACCTTTCCTTCTTCCAAGGTCACGACCTCTACTGTCTCCTCATGAGGTAGAATTTGTTTTTCCTCTTGTTTTACCATTCTTAACAAGTCTGGAGATAAGCCACAGTCTATGTCATCTTCAAATTCCTTGGATCCCTCTAAACACACATCTTGCTTAAAGGGGGTTTTAATTTCGTAGCAGTGTTGCTCATGTCGTTGATATCTGAGGACCTGTTGTAGGTACAGAGGAATATACAAAGAACGAATGAATTTAAGCATAATTATTTGTATGGTATGTTTATGAATGTGATGGAAGAATGATTTGGAAAAAGATCCAAAGAATGAAAGAATCTAACATAATTATTGGTATAAAAAGAATGAAAGAATCTAAAAGAATGAGAGAATATTTACTCAAAATGATACCAAATATGTATTTCATAATGATGTTTGGACATAAGCCTATGTCACAAAGGAAGTCTTATTGCTTCTAGGCTTAAAGCAACAAGTTTGTTTTGAACATTACTCTGTGTAAGCTCTAAAAACTATAGGAATTTCTTCTACAGTCCAATTATTCAGAACACTCCCAATTCGTAAGGGCAGATATCTAACAAGGTCCTCCCTTCAGTGGTTTCTTCATGTATGGCATTGATATGAACAATTCCCATCATTTCTTGAAGACTTTCTTTCGTTGGCGTCCTTCGCTCGGGATGAATAATCCCTCCTGATACAAAAGTTTTAGATATGTGGAGGAATATCATTGGTTCCCATTTGATTTCTTCCCCACTCATGCATGACTTTCTTCTTTCCTGTCTCTTTTCCCGTTCCTTCTTTCTTTGTCTTGCATCTGGCTTGTACCCTAAGCTGAAGTGATCATGTTTGTCCTTCAACATTGGAGTCTCAACTCTTCCTTGAAGATATCTCCATAATCCTTTTCTAGGTAAGGCCCCATTTCCTACCGTCATCTATAATCCCATCCTAGTAGCCTTGGATTTTTTTGCGTAGGAATCCCGTTTCCCTCAGTAATGAATGTGGCATTCACAAACTCCAAAGACCCGAAAGAACATTCAATTGCCTCATCATTTCTCTCCAAGTAAGGCGCATCACTAGTTACGGTCGCGATCATATCTTCTTCAGCATTTATCATCACCAGCCGACCTTCTGATACTAGTTTTGACTTCTGATGTAGTGACAAAGGCACTGCCCCTGCCGAATGTATCCTAGGTCTTCCCAGTAAGCAATTATAGGAGGGCTTGATATCCATTACTAGGAAGTCCACCTTATAAGTAGTTGGGCCAATCAATAGGGGTATTTCAATTCTTCCCATGACCCTCCTTTCTGTATCGTCAAACGCCTTTACTATATTCTGGCATACTTTCATGTGTGAGATATCCACAGGTAACCTGTTAAGTGTGGATAGGGACAATACGTTCAGGACTCCGGGTAATATGTATCCTTTGTGATGGGATCGAAACTAGCTAATATTTCAACAAAGGCAAGCGCACCTATCGAACAGTAGTATAGCTGTGGTGAGTTCAGAATATCGTATCCTCAAGGACTAAAATTACTAGTAATAATTATCTTTTTATTATCTTGCCTAATAATTAAGGGATTCTTGTTTTAATCTAAAATTTAACTGACTAATTATCTAACTAAGTGACTATGAACACGACAGAGAGTGAAAAAAGTAATCGAATAAACCAATGATAAAGACAATACCCAAGGACGAATCCACCTAGACTTCACCTATTATTTTGAATCTGAATTAAATGATTTATTCACTTGACTTGATCTATAGAAATCCCTAAATTATGTTAATATCTCTTTCGAGACTAAAAACAACCAACTCTAGGTTGATTAATTAAAATCTCTTTCTAATTAAAACCCCTATCGTCGCATTAACTCGATCTATGGATTCCCTTATTAGATTTGACTCTAATCCGATAGATTTATGTCGCCCTATTTCTAGGGTTACAATCAACTCCGCTTAATTATGTTTGATTCACTCTTCAATAGGGACTTTTGCTCCACTGAATAAGCACATTAAACTTTGAATTAATATTCCTGAAAACATTAAAACAAGGATTAGGAACACATAATTAAGAACAAGATCAAGTATTTATCACGTAATTTAGATTTATTGAATAATAAGATTCATCTACGTTTCATCCTCTCTAGGTATTTAGGGAGTTTAGCTCATACTGATAGAGGGAAACATCTTAAAATAAGGAAAACTACAAAACATAAGAAAACCCAAAAACGTTAAGACAAATTGATAGGAGATCTTCAATCTTGATGGGGATCCTTCTTCCAAGCTACTCCCAATGGCTGTCTTCGAGTATTTTCTGCTTTCTACTTTGTGTCCTCTTTTAGGTCCTCCCCTAAGGTGTTTATATAGGTTTTGGAGCACCTTTCTTGTCCCACAAGTAGTCTTTTCCGAATAGAATTAGACTTGGGTTCGGCAGGGACACGCCCTTGTGCGATAGCTTAGGTCATGTTCGATTTTGTTCGTCACACACGGCCGTGTGGTCTACTCGTGTACGATAGTCCAGGCCGTGTTGATTTCTAAGGTAGGCCCATTTTGTCTCTTTTTGGCCCACTTCTCGCTCTTTTCGACTCCCTTAGCTCTCTTGAGTGTAAAACATGAAATTAAAGGATTAGGAGCATCGAATTCATCAAATCTAATGAAAATTCATCCAAAAACAAGCCAAGCATGGGGTCAAAATATGTATAAATTATGGTTTATCACTTTGCATCTGGAAGTGATGTGCAGAGCTTTAGTGGATCCCATACCCCTAGGTGGAATTTCATCATCGTTGAAGAAGATGAAGTTATCGGCACTTATGTTATTGACCAGCTAATCCAGTTTGTTGACAGAGATATCATTGGCTACGTGCGTCTCGTTCAGTACTTTCATCAATACACTTCGGTGTACCTCCGAATTCAAGAGTAAAGCTAGTATAGATATGCGAGCTAGTTGTTTACGCAACTGCTCAACAACACTATACTCACTATGCTTCAAAAACTTCAGGAATTCCTTGACCTCCTCTTTTCCTAGCTCATTAAAAAGAGGATCAGATCTGGTTGCTTTTTCCTTCTTTTGCTCTACCAATAGGGTCTTTTCTTTTGCAGGTTTCGCTTGGGCATTTGTCAAATCATAACGCCTTCCACTACGCATATAAATACCTACATCTTGATCCTCTTTTGAAGAGTTGGCTGAGTTCTCCTTTCCTGGGATCGTCACATTACAATTGTAATTCTAGGGGACCCTCTTGCTATCCTGATAAGAGAAAATTGTCGGTTTTTGAATTATGATATTTGGTGTTATCTGTACTCCAGTTTCATTATTTTTAGGTCATGAAATGATGACTACATGATGATTGACTTTTGGGACCTTCATTATTGATTCTGACGCGCATATGCTTCCCTCTTCCTTAGCTTCTTCACATAACTCTATCTCTTTATTGTCCATCAGACCTTGCACCAAGGTTTTGAATTCTGCGTATTCTTGGATCTTGTACCCCTCTTTATGATGGAACTGACAGTAGTTCCTTGAGTTTTCACAACTCCCTTTAGAATTCGAAATGCTCACCCCTCTTTTTACCATCTCCTTCCAGACCCATTTCAAGGGAGTTTTTACTTCTGCAATATCGATTTTGATTCTTCTCCCCACCTTTCTCTCTATCGCATTTGCCCCATTATCAATGTGATTGGGTAATGGATTTTCGACACTAGGTGCATTATCAAATTTTACAATACTCATTTTAATAAGTCTTTCAACAACTTTATTAAAGGTAGTGCAGTTTTCTATTGAATGGCCCAAAATTCCTGCATGGTAGTCACTTTGAGCGTTCGCATCGTACCATTGGGATATGGGGGTTGTAATGGTTTTAGGTAAAAACGGGACACCACGTGTGCATCAAATAGGCTTTGATACAACTCTCTGTATGTCATTTAGATTGGTGTAAATTGGAGCTTCTCAGTGCTTTACTTTGTGTCGGACTCCTGTCTTGATGAACTTTGTTGACCGGTAGCCATCATTCTTGGTTGATTTACCATAATCGATTTTGAGTAAATTTTATTATATGTACTCATGTTGTTCACCTCATTTTCCTTTTACCTTGAGGTTGACCTTTTGTTACTCTCTTCTGCATCTATCTTACCACTCCTTAACGCATTCTCGATCATTTCAACGGTCATTACTATGTCTAAAAAACTTTTGGTAAAGCTTCCATCATGTGAGTGATGAACGGAGCTTTTAGGGTGTTGATAAAGAGCATCGTAGTTTCTTTTTCTAGGAGCGGCGGCTAAACTTGTATGGCAACTTCGCTCCATCTCTGTGTATATTACCGAAAACTCTCACTCGATTTCTTCTCCATGTTTTGCAAGGTAATCCTATCAGGAGTCATATCCGTCACGTGACTGTGCTGTTTCATGAATGCTTGAGCTAAGTCCCTTTAAGAACCAATTTTAGTACGACTCAATTGGTTGTGTACCATTTGGATGCTGCTCCTACCAGACTGTCTTGGAAGCAATGTATTAGTAGTTGACCGTTGTTAACATACCAGTCATCCGTCTGCAGAACATGGTAATGTGAGCTTCGGGGCAACTGGTCCCATTGTACTTTTCAAATTCTGGCATCTTGAACTTATGGGGAAGCACTAGATCTGGAACCGAACTTAGATCCTTAGCACCAATTCTATGCTGACTATCAGCGTCTTCCATGGCTTTGAATTTTTCCTCCAGCCATTTACATCGGTCTTCTAACTGCTTTGGCAGCTCTGTCCTTACCCTTTCCTTTTTTGCCACCTCATCAAGGTCAGGGATAACAACATTAGTTGGGTTATCCCCTAGGTTAGAACTTGATCTAGCTTGAAAGTTCATCGGCATCGAAACATCCTCATGAAATTGTTGAGGCTTAATTGTGAAGGATGTTCTTTGATGGTACACCTCAGGATGTGTTGGGGTAAAACCTGGAGGATAGAGAGGTTCTTCATTATCTTCTCCAGTATTAAACATAGGGGCCTTTCCTTTATCGGTTCCTCCAGTCAGCAGTTGGGTCAACTGAGTCATCATATTCTTTTGTGATTCCATCATTCGGTCCATCATGTCTTGCTAGATTTTAGCCGTTGCTCTTGCATTTGTAATTGTAGTTTGTCTTGCATCTCTTTTGGAGTTGTTCAAGTCTTTCCAATCTCGATCCATGTCTTTTGTCTTTGCTCAAGATGCAATCGTAAGGATGCTTGATTGGTAAGTTTTTGTTGGTTTCCAGATTAATGCTGAAATAATTTTAACCAATTAAGGTCTTTCCATGAAATTTAATGCACACGATGTGATGTAATGCGAATGCATAAAATCAATGCAAAAAGGCGTTGATTCTGATTCAATTTCATTTAGAAAACTTTACAAGAGGACAAAATTCTTTACATAAAATGGATTACAAATATACGGACAGTCGCATTGTCTTCTACTTTATCAAGAAATTCGTTCTCCATGATAAGCTCTCTAATTTAGTAATCAAACACGAATCGACACTCTTTCAAGTATGAAATGACATGCAATGCAATCATAACCAAAACAAAACGAAACATGTTAATACAAAGTAAAAGCAAGCAAGAAAGAAAGAAACAAATAGAGCACCTATTCGGGTGACCACTAAGGTTTGTCGCAGTACTATCTAGAGTAGGCTCCTAGGGTCTTCTACATGCGATTTGGATCTAAAGTTGAGGTACTTTAACCAGCAGATTCTTCGATCCTCACCCATTATAGGCTCATACAGATCGAGTTCAGTTCAGGGGAATACATTTCCCTATGGTTGCACGGAGATGAAAATCTCACAAAGACATAGGTACGGATGTATCCCGAAAGTGATCCACTATCCTGCACAGAGGTGAAAACCTCACAAAGGAGTAGCTTCTCACTCCCACTTAAAAGAGGTAAGACCAAACGGTCCTTATGCAATATGATGCGAAAATATTCTACGAGACTCGGACCCACATAAATCATATAACACAAACAAATGCAATAAAAGGATCGTAATTTTTCAATCAGATTTTTAGTTTTCGACAACAAGATAGAAAATAATCAATTTTACGGCTTGACTCTCTTATTGTCCCCAGTGGAGTCGTCAAGCTGTCGAAACCTTTTTTTGTTTGGAAAACGGGATAGACTTTAAAAATGAAAATGGAGTCGCCACCAATCTTTTTTTTTTTTTTGAGGTGTGATCGGATCACCTTAAAATTGATCGTTAAAACACGATGATTTTAGCCTACAAAATTAGAGAAAACAAGTTCAGGAGTCGGTTACACACGAGGAAGGATTAGCACCCTCGTAACGCCCAAAATTGGTTCCGAATTGATTGATTAACTTCTTAATGTCAAAAATTTGAAAAGATTTTAAAATACGATCCTCTTTGTTTAAAGAAAAACTTCAATAAATTAAATTGGACGCTGAGACCCGATTATTTCGAAGAAGTAAAATGCCATGCCCAATGAGTTACGATACAACGTTTCAAATCCTCGAACTCATGCATTTAAATTCAAAAAAGGATATTCGATCATTTGGGTTAAATGAAAAAACAGAACCCAGTAAGTTAGAGCACAATTTCTCAAAATTCAAAATACAGAATATTGCCTTTGTTTCTAGAAATTCTTATCTCGAAATAACAAAATGTCACATCCAGTGAGTTAGGACACAACCTTTTTGAATTCCCGAGAATAAGCTTTTATTTAGCTTATATGTTTTGATTTTAAAAATAATAATTGGTTCTTTAGACTCAATGAGAAAAATCGAAACTCAGTAAGTTAGGGTACGATTTTTTTTGAATCTTAGAACGCGGAGTATTTGCTTATTTCAAAAAGTTTTAATGCATCGGATAAAATGCAATACAATCGTAAAAAATAAAAATGAATTATAGTGCCGATATGTATAATAGAATAAAAATGAGGCGATAATATAAATAACAATAATAAAGGTAAAAATTTATATAAAATAACAATAAAATAAAATCTAAAACAAACAATTTATATAAAATAATAGGTAAAAAATAAATAAATGAACAAATAAAGAAAATAATAACAAAAATAAAAGCTAATAGTAAATCAATAAATAAATACTATGCACAATAGTTTAAAAATAATAAAATAATAACAATAATAACAATAATACAATAATACTAATAATAGATTATAATGAAAATATATTAATAAACGAATAATAATAGAAAATATATAAATAAGAGTAATAATAATAATCATAATAATAGTGATAATAGTAGTGAATAATAAAATATTAAAATTAATAGTAATAGTAATAATAATAATAATTATAATAATAACAATAATAGAAATATACCAAATAAAATGTGAATAATAAAAGAAGTAAATAAATATAATTAAAATAAAGAATACATGTATGTGCAAACAAGATGAAAATAATACATATAAATATATAAAATTGATAAAAAAATGGCAATAAAATATGCACAAAATAAAAGAAAAATGAATGTATTAAATAAAATAATATAAAAAATAATCAAAGTAAATTAATGAGGATCAAATTGAATTAAAACAAAATCGCAAGGCTAAATTATAATAGATAAATATTTAAAAGGATTAAATTGAGATGAAAATAAAGTTGAATAGCCGATTTAAAAGAAAAAATATCGAGGCCTAAATGCAACACGCGTAAAAGAGGGGGGACCCATGGGAAAATTATTCCCTATTCCCAAAACGTAGCGTTTTAAGCCTAAATCAAAGGATTAAAGTGAAACAGAAATGAAATTACAGGGGCAAATTCAAAAATAAAATAAAAACTAAATTTAAAAAAATGAAAATGCGGAAGGGTCTGACGCTCAATTAGACCACTTTACAGAAACACGCGAATCCTCCATGTATCGGGTCAACGCGCGGGTTGAATGGATTGACGACGCGTTTGGCGCCTAAGTGCACGGAAGCAACGTCGCTTCGTTCTTATATAAGGCCAATTTTTTTTTAAAAAAAAAAATCATTTGCAATCAGCTTTTTTTTTTAAAAAAAAAAGAAAAAGAAAAGAAGGATTCCTTTTCTTCTCTGCAGAGGTTTCTTCTTTGGCCGCAGAGACCACCAGAGGCCGTCATTTGCTCCGCCAGTAGCCCAGCAGACGGCGGTCGGACACCCCAGGTATGTACTTTTTCCTCTTTTTTTATACCATATTTTAATATGTATATATTTATGGTCTTAAAACATAAAAAAAAAATCTTTATATATATGTACAAATGGTTTTGAAGAAAAAAAGAAATAAAAATGATAAAAGAAAAATCAACCTCGATTAACTTTTTCTTTGTATTGATTCTTCTATTTGTAAAAATGTAGAGAGAGTATAATGGATTTTCCTTTCGGTTTTTATAGCCGAAATCCAAAAATAAAATAAAATAATAAAATGAAATACAATCTGTTTTCTTCCTCTTTTTGTTGTGCTCTCTTTCTGTTTTGCAAGTGAAACCGTCGGAGGAGCGCGTGTGGGGTGACATGGAGCGGTTACGATGCGTGCGGGGGAGTTGGGGCACTAGAAAGCTCTAGGAGTCTCTAGGGTTTCTAAATTGTCTGTTTTGTTTTGGGCTTTGTGGGATAGGGTTTATTGGGCTGTATTTTATTGGTTTGGGTTTGTTTTAATGGACTGATGTTGTAATGGACTCTATTTATTATTAGATTTATTTTAAGTTTTTTTATTGTTTTTTTTTTAGTTTAAATCAATCCCGAGCAAATTAGGCCAATTACAGTTGATATGCTAAAAAGTTGGGTTATTAATTTTGGTATCAGACTGAGTATATGGTGGATATGAAGTGTGAAGGTTTGTCTTTGTGTTGGGTATATAACTTATATATTTGTTGTTTGTCTTCGTTTATGCATATCGGTAGCATACAAAATGAAAACCATACCGACTTCTAGAATTTCGCTTTCCCACATTTATGCATGGTCTACTACATTCTAAGCAGTAGTTAAGTCTGTGCTAAAAAAATGATAAAATTTATGCTCAATTTAGCTTGTTGATGGAACTCCTTGGAATTTTAGAAATGTTTTCTCAATTGCTATTATTATTTATATGGTGTACTTTAATTGTACCATTTTTCCTGTGATTTTATAATAAAAATAGTTTAAATTGAATTTTTTCGATGCGATTACGGGTTAATTATATATATTAATTAAATTCTATTAAATAATTTTTATATTTTTTAAAACTTTGGTAAGATTTAAAAATAATATATTTACTATATATAATTATGTTTTTATATTGAATCATGTATTGAATAACATGATATTTGTTTATTAATAAATAAAGAAAACTACTTTTTACCAAAAAATCTATTAAGAAAATTAGTTGACATAAATTAATATCTCATTTAAGCAACTTAGTTGTTTAATAAAGGAAAAAAATTAATTAATATTTCATTGACAATTTTTTAAATGTGATAAATCATTTTAAATAGTATAGACTTTGAATTTATATATTTTTATTTTGTATTATTAAAATTTTGAAGAAAGAAAAAAATATAAAAAGCAAAATATACAATTAAAAAACAACAATCATTGAAGAGAGGTGAAGCTAGGGAGTTAGCAGGGCTCAGTCCTTTAAAATGAAAAATTATTATTTAGGCCTTTTAAAATTTTTAAAACTTTAAATTAATAAAGGTAAAATTACACTTTAGCCCTCTAAATTTATAAAATTCTATTTAACCTTTAAAATTTATAAAGATATAGACCACAAAAATTAAAATTTCATTCGTCCCCTTAAAAATTGTTCGACTTCGCCCAAGTTAGTGTTTTATTTTATATTAAGCTTGGCTGCGATTTAAATAATTTTTAAATTATTTTTAAAAGGTTTATATTTTAATATCGCATACAAATAAATTATAAAATATATCTAAATAGAAGTGTTAAATTATATAAAATATAAGTTAAATTAAAATACAATTAAATAAATCAAAACCAACAGATCATTACCATAATAAAATAGTACTTAACCTCGAAATACACCAAAATTAAAAAACTACCAAAATACCATAGCTTTTAACAATATATGATATATATCTATATAATATTTACTTTTTGACATCTATTAATAGTATAATAATATAAGAGAGGGGTTCAAAAAATTAAAGTAATTTTACACATTTTCATAATTATTTATATGATTAATATTAAAAAATCGGTTACCATGTGGCACCAATTAAAATGTGTCATGTGACAACTTTCAACTAATCAAAATGTGCCATCGACATTTAGGGTTATTTACAATAATAACATTGACGGACGTTAACTTATATTGATTACTATGATCAACGTTGACCATCGTTGACCACTATTGATCGAATGTTGACCAAGTTCACAGATTCACGTATGCTATCAAAATTTATCACACCACCCTTCTTCTTCTTTTTTAATATTATATATAATATATTTTTAAAATGTAAAAATATCATATATAATATAAATAATTCAAAAAATTAAAAGTTTAAAAATAAAAATTCCAAAATATATAATCATAAATTTTAAAAATTAAAATATTATATAAAATTGAAAAACTATAAAATTCTACAATATAAACCTTTGTATCTTATTCAAGTTAAACTAATTCAGATTACTCCAAATTTATCATCACACAAAAAAAATTTTGAATTCCCCATAGAAAGAGATTTGGCTAATGAAAAAGCTTTCAAGGCCGCTCAATATCCTTTTTTTTTTTCCAAACATTTTTTCGAATACAATTTTTGATGTAGAAGTACCTTTTTTTTTTTGGATCGCCATTCAAAAAAAATTATTCGAGCTCATATAAATTAAAAAATAAAATATTATTAAAAAGAGATAAGAACAAGTTTAAAACTTAAGGATAAGGTTAGGAAAGAAGGATGCTCTAAGATTGCTGGAGAGGCTAAATATCCCTTCTTCATCTTTTGAGCGGGTATATATAGTGGAAGTCCTCTTGTCTACTAGTGTGATGTGGCAGGTCGTCATGTAAGAGGTGTAGGGCATGCAAGATGTGCATCGTGGCCCCATTCTGTTATGATAATACGAGATTGTTATGCTCAAGTGGGGTCTAATGGTCATCAGAAGTGCGTTCAAACTTTAGGAGTGTTTACACCTAAAAGTAAGTGTCTCATAAAGATATTTACTGAGATACACATACTGAGTGGGTGGAAGGTGACGGTTAGTATAGGCCCTTGAGGGGGGAGGAGTAGGCTAGGTCCCATGCTGATGCCGAGGGATCTAAGACAACTAGTCATCAAGACACCTGAGTGAAATCAGAGAGTTGGCGACATGTCTAAGTCCAGAGGTATATTAAAATTAAATTAAACTAAATCAAATTTAATTGAATCAAAACATTTCAAGAAAAAAAATACATTCTTTCCTTTCCCCATTTCTTTCTTCTTTTTAATGGAATTTTTAATCATTAGATTATTTCTTTTCTTAGCTTCTTTTCAGTATTTAGATTTCATGTTTTATTTGAATTTTTTTATTATAGAGATTCCTCAGCGTTAATTATTTTAGGCAAAGTATATAGAAAAGAATAAAAAAGTTATTTTAACAAAAATAACACATAGATAGAACGATGAAAATGTGCAAGTGTACACAATCGCAACAAGTAATAAAGTGACACAAGGGCTGTGTAAGAAAATATTTATGAAATGCAATTAAAAACACTTTGGTGAAGGAAAATATTTTGTTTTGAAAGAAAAGGGTTTAATAAACTAGATTTTAACTAAGAAAATTAAATTTTAAAAATTCCAAAGCACGATTTCCAAAAGATGGTTTTAATTAATATGACATAATTGTGTTATATCAATTACATTTCTTAACTTAATATTTCCAAGACAATATTCATGTTGTTACGAATAAATTAATGATGATGGTGGTGGGAAATGTAACATCCCAAACCCGGCATTGAAGTTAGGCCCGAATCTAGTGTGTCACATTGAGGTGTTTTTTTCGAAAATCGCATTTTCATTGAAAACCCCTCTTGATATTTAAAAACTAAAGTCCCAGTTTGCGATTGTTATTATTAATCGACATTTATTAAGAAGTCATTACCTTCAAAACCTTGTTCGTTGCGGAAGCTTAATTTAAAACAACTAACTTATAAAACGTGATATTTACAACTTGGTTGAGAAAACGTAGTGTTTTGAAAATAGATATTGTTTTGGAAAATCGCGATTCAATGTTGAGCAGATTTAAAACATAATAAACTAAAAATCCCAAACTATACCAGAATTTAAGAGAGGCCTTATTACACCCCAATAAAAATGGTTTAATAAAGTAAAGTAGAATACTAAAATCCAAAACTGCTCGTAGTGTGGCCACCTCTGAGTCCTCCAATATGTCGAACCGCCTACTAAGGGTTACCTGGAAAAATTAAAAAGAGGGGGTGAGTTTGCAAAAACTCAGTGTGTACAAACCTCATCAGTAAAAACATGCATCACAACAATCCGGGCCGACGCCCATTACAATAACGTTGGCAATTGGGCCTTAGCCCAAAATAGCCTAGGTTGGGCCTTAACCCATATCATATGTCACATATCATAAATATCTAGGCCTAAGCCCATTTCAATATTAAAATCCATATATGCAATGCATTAATGCCCATACCAACCCTCGCACTGCCTCTCGTCCAACCTGCACTCTGGGATTTAATCGACCCACCCATCCGTACACTCCTTTTGTAGCACTGGTTGCGGCACTAACTTATTGGTACAACATGGCTACTTGGTGGCTAAAAAGCCTTCGGTGGATCCACAGTGGTCAAGCGGCCATGCAATCCTATTAGCACTTCCTCCATATTAATAATCCCATTCCCATGCAACATAATAACACATGAATGCATCATACAATAATAAACATACCATAATAATCATATATCGCATACAAGAATAACCATATAACATGTAGGGGCATTTTTTTCATCTTGCCTTTCAGGGGCATATTGGTCATTTTACCCATCGAGGGTATTTCGATAATTTTTGCAAACTAGGGGTATTTCGATAATTTCACAAACCAGGGGTATTTTGGTAATTTTACAAACTAGGGGTATTTCAGTAATTTTGCAAACTAGGGGTATTTTGGTAATTTCACAAACCAGGGGTATTTCAATAATTTTACAAACTAGGGGTATTTCGATAATTTTGCAAACTAGGGGTATTTTGGTAATTTTACAAACTAGGGGTATTTCGATAATTTTGCAAACTAGGGGTATTTTGGTAATTTTGCAAACTAGGGGTATTTCGATAATTTTACAGACCAGGGGTATTTTGGTAATTTTACAAACCAGGGTTATTTCGATAATTTTGCAAACTAGGGGTATTTTAGTAATTTCGCAAACTAATGGTATTTTAGTAATTCCGCAAATCAGAGGTATTTCGATAATTTCACAAATCAGGGGTATTTCGATAATTTCACAAACCAGAGGTATTTCGGTTATTTCGCAAACCAGGGGTATTTCAGTAATTTACCCACCGATGGTGCTTTAGTAATTTCGCATTTAACAGCCTTTCAAAAGGCCTGCTGTCGGCCCGAGCGACTCAAATAACCTAAATGGTCATAACGGTGTAAATGGGCCCGAGGCCCCTTATTCGGCCCACGTGGGCCCACACGCTCGTGTGGCCTACTTAGCCTAAATTTAGCCACAGATACGAGATTTCCATAGTCCTATTAACTATCTACTACATAATCATCTTGCCTTTCAGGGGCATTTTTTTCATCTTGCCTTTCAGGGGCATATTGGTCATTTTACCCATCGAGGGTATTTCGATAATTTTTACAAACTAGGGGTATTTCGATAATTTCACAAACCAGGGGTATTTTGGTAATTTTGCAAACTAGGGGTATTTCGGTAATTTTGCAAACTAGGGGTATTTTGGTAATTTCACAAACCTAGGGTATTTCAATAATTTTACAAACTAGGGGTATTTCGATAATTTTGCAAACTAGGGGTATTTTGGTAATTTTACAAACTAGGGGTATTTCGATAATTTTGCAAACTAGGGGTATTTTGGTAATTTTGCAAACTAGGGGTATTTCGATAATTTTACAGACCAGGGGTATTTTGGTAATTTTGCAAACCAGGGTTATTTCGATAATTTTGCAAACTAGGGGTATTTTAGTAATTTCGCAAACTAGTGGTATTTTAGTAATTTCGCAAACCAGAGGTATTTCGATAATTTCACAAATCGTGGTATTTCGATAATTTCACAAACCGTAGGTATTTGGTTATTTCGCAAAACGAGGGTATTTCAAGAATTTACCCACCGATGGTGCTTTAGTAATTTCGCATTTAATGACCTTTCAAAAGGCTCCTTTGTACCGAAGCGACTCAAATAACCTAAATGGTCATAATTGTAAATGGGCCCGAGGCCCTTATTCTACTTCATCGGGCCCACACTCGTGTGGCCTACTTAGCCTAAATTTAGCCACGATACTGAGATTTCCATAGTCCTATTAACTATCTACTACATAATCATCTTGCCTTTCGAGGCATTTTTTCATCTTGCCTTTCGGGGCATATTGGTCATTTACCCATCGAGGTATTTCGATAATTTTGCAAACTAGGGTATTTCGATAATTTCACAAACCGTGGGTATTTTGGTAATTTTGCAAACTAGGGTATTTGGTAATTTTGCAAACTAGGGTATTTTGGTAATTTCACAAACCCAGGGTATTTCAATAATTTTACAAACTAGGGTATTTTGATAATTTTGCAAACTAGGGGTATTTTGGTAATTTTGCAAACTAGGGGTATTTCGATAATTTTACAAACCAGGGGTATTTTGGTAATTTTGCAAACCAGGGTTATTTCGATAATTTTGCAAACTAGGGGTATTTTAGTAATTTCGCAAACTAGTGGTATTTTAGTAATTCCGCAAACCAGAGGTATTTCGATAATTTCACAAATTAGGGGTATTTCGGTAATTTCACAAACCAGAGGTATTTCGATTATTTCGCAAACCAGGGGTATTTCAGTAATTTACCCACCGATGGTGCTTTAGTAATTTCGCATTTAACAGCCTTTCAAAAGGCCTGCTGTCGGCCCGAGCGACTCAAATAACCTAAATGGTCATAACGGTGTAAATGGGCCCGAGGCCCCTTATTCGGCCCACGTGGGCCCACACGCTCGTGTGGCCTACTTAGCCTAAATTTAGCCACAGATACGAGATTTCCATAGTCCCGTTAACTATCTACTACATAATCATACAATTTATTCATATGGGCCCACGGGCCCACTTGGCCCCTTTCAGCCCATCGTGGCCCAAACAGCCTAAACGCACAAGAACACTCAAGTGGCCTCAACTATCGTCGAAGCTCCCACGCAAGGCCGCACACTCATGTGGCTACCATCGTCGTGTGACCCAAGATTTCAAGCATTTGCCACTCTACGTAGAGTAGAGAGAATACACACCGATAGAGTCTCAAGCTAATCCGCTCGAATGCTCCTATGCCCAAACGCCCACCAAGGTATCCTTCCTCTCTTCATAGACAGCTCCATGGGATTCCTCCGTCAGCAGAGTTTAAATCCAACTCAAACTCTGGCCGTCCAATCCGCAAAATAAATACTCCCCTGCTTGTCATGAGATTCGAACCCAGGCTCCTTTGCACCCTTAATGACGCCTTGCAACTAGACCACTCACTTCCTTGTGTCTAACATCATGCGCAACTAAATATAAATCTATGGGCCAACGTTTAAGTTCACTTAAAAATAAATCAAAATGAAATGCCAACGCCAAGGCTTGAACCTTGGACCCTTACTTCCTTGTGGCATCACCCTTGTCTCTTATGTGGCGTCACTTTGCCACTACACCACAAGCTCTTTTGCATCAATTTTCTCCACATTTTATTCTTAAAGCCTACTTACTAACTCTCGTGATTTTATTCACCTAAAACCAAAATTTTCCTAAAGCCCAAGTTTGATCCGGGACTTCATGAAGCCTCTAACCTTCCAAAATCACCTTCCTAACTGGTCCAACTTGAAATAATGTCGTTCTCATAATCCCAAAAATTTAAAAACGCTCCCATGGCAAACACCCAATAGGCCCAATCCTATTAGGCCCAAATTTAGAGTGTTACAAAAAAATTCTTAAAATTTATATAATGAATGATCAAGCCTAAAAACTAACTATCACCACGATTGAGGCAAGCGCACCTATCGAACAGTAGTATAGTTTAGTGGCAAGACTGGATTGTCGAACCCAAAGGAACCAAAAGTAATAATGCTAACTTTCTTCTTATTATTTAGCCTAAGAATTAAGAGAATTGTCTAAGATTAACTAACTACTAAGCTAAAGATGCTAAGACACAGAGAAGGAATTGGGGAAATACTTGTGCGCAAAACCAATTGATTAAGACAATACCTGAGGAAGAATCCACCTAGACTTCACTTGTTATCTAACTCTAAACTAGACAATTTATTCACTTGACTTGATCCGTAGGATTTCCTAATTTATATTAATACCTCTCTCGAGGCTACTAATGTCTAACCCTAGGTTGATTAATTGAAATCTCTTTCTAATTAAAACCCCTAGAATTGCATTAACTCAATCTATGGACTCTCATATTAGGTTTGACCCTAATCCGGCAGATTTTTGTTATCCTATCTCTAGGGTTGCGATCAACTCCTCTTAACTATGCTAGATCTACTCTTAAACAGGGAATATTCCTCCTCTTCCTAAGCACATCAATACTTGAATCAATATCTTGAAATATCAAAGCAAGAATTAGAAACACATAGTTAAGAACAAATCAAGCATTTATCATATAGTTCGAAAAACAATAACAAGATCCGTCTTAGGTTTCATCCCCCTCAGGTATTTGAGGGGATTAGTTCATAATCATAAAATAATACATCTCAGAAGTAAATATAAAACAAAACATAAAGAAAACCCTAAAACCCCCTGAAGGAATTGAAGGAGAGATCTTCAGTCTTGAGTATGACTCCGACTTCAGGGATGAATCAACTGGCTTTCTTCGAGTGAATCCCACAATTCTGGCCCTCTGGTTTGGCTCCTTGGCCTAGCTAGACGCCCTTTTTAAAGTTGGCCTCTAGGGTGTTTATATAGGCTTTTCGAATGTCTTTCTTTGCCTCTAAGTACCTTAATCCGAATGGAACTTTTCTTTGTTGTGGCAGGGACACGCCCGTGTGGCACACTCATGTGATTCTGGACCAGGTCGTGATCGAATCTACTAAGGAGGCACGACCGTATGTCTCGGGCCCAGGCCGTGTTGATTTCGTATTTTGGCCCATTTTCTCCGTTTTCGGCCCGTTTCTCGTTCTTTTCATCCTCCGGTGCTCTCCTAAGCATAAAACATGAAATTAAAGGATTAGGAGCACCAAATTCCACAACTTGGTAATTTGTTAACTATAGCACATACAAACTTACTAAATTAACTAATCAATTTAAACAATTAATCAATTTAAAGAGTAAAAGATTAAGTGAAGTAACAATATATTCCTACATTGAAACAGTTTAATCACAAAAATCTTGCAAGTTATACAAAGGTAATGTACCGTTTAATACCGTCGCTAATTTAACCCTCAGCTACCTTAGAAGACGAAATGCAATCAACCTAACATGAATAAAATTTAAGCCATGTTAATTAAATTTAGAATAACAAAAAAAAAAAAATACTCATAGACATGTTCATAAGAACAACAAGGAAAGTTAAAGGATAGGAAACTAGAATAAAATATAGTGTGTTTCTTCGAAGCCAGACTAGTTTACTCCTCTTCTTCTCCGCTCATTCTTGTTGTTCCAAGACTTCTATAAGCACTTGAATGCTGCTATCCAAGGTGGTTGAAAGGCTCTTTTCCAAGAGGAAAATCGACAAAGGAAAGTAGAAAGGGAAAAAAAATGGAAAACAAGAAGAGAAAGTGAGTGAAAGAGAGAAAGATGTGTGGGATGGGAGTTGTGTTGAATGAAGTAGCAAAGGTGGGTATTTATAGGTGTGAAGGGTTGCTAAAAATAGAAAATAATTACCAATCATACACTCTACCTTGGCACCATACAACAAGCAAGTTTAACGTTTCAAACTTTGCTAAATTTAGCTTGGGGCAAATCTTCAAAGGCATAAAAAGTGGAGGGGTTTGAATGGAGTTCGAGGAAACTTTGAGGGTTTTTTTTTTTTTTTTTGGAAGCAATTAAATAAGCTAAATAAGCTGATTGGGACGGTTTTGGGCTGCCAATTTCCTTGTTGGACCAGTCTTCAATGCTTAGCACATTGGGTAACTTTCTCCTTCAGGTTTTATATTAATTTTTGACCCAATTTAAGTTAGATAAAAATTAAATATAAAGTACATAAAATAATCATCATTTGGACTGTCCTTGGCTGGAAAAATATTCAGCCTTGCTCTTGGTTCAATTGATGCAAAAATTCCTCAATGTTTCAAACCTTTCGAGGTACCTGTCGAGCCAATTTTTACCTTTTTGTGCAAAACTGTCGAAAATAAACTAAATTTGTGAATTATTATAAAAATAATTAAAACTCAATATGTTAATAATTTATGCAAATTAATTATTTCATAATTAAAGAGTGAATTTTGACAAAATTTACTACAAAACTACATGAATTAGAGCTCAAAATGTGCTGAAAAAGTCTATATATTTTGTGTTTCTAATAGATTTTGAATTTGTATGTGAAAAGAATCAAAATAGAGATTTAAAACTTAAATAGAAAAGAAGCTCGCCAAAATAAGGGTTTTATCGTCGAAAGTTGAAAGTTGAAAGTTGAATTTAGATGAATTTCAATGAGTTCTTGAATTTTTTTATATTGAAGTTCTTGAGTGAAAAATTGAAGAGATGAATATGTTTATAATTTTTTAAAAATAAGAAAATAATATTTAAATTTTTTCTGGATTTTTAGTTAAAAAGTGTTTCATGTTAATTTTTTATATAATGACTGAAATAATTTAATTAATAGAGTATAACTTAAGTAAGAAATATAGTTTAAGTATGACAAAAAAAAAAAATCAACTTAAAAGAACGTAATTTAAGTAGGATTTTATATTTATGCCTTGGGTAAGTTACAATTGGGAAAATTTGTTTAGTCCACATATATCTAGAAGGTATGTTGTGGCAGTGATATTTTGGCTGTTGACGAAATGAACCTTTGTTGAGTACAAATGTATATTGGCTGCTGCATATCACATGGTAGTGAATAGGTATGCATGGTTTTTATTTTATTGATGGAAGATAGCAATGCTCACATTGTTTGAAAACTTGGAATATAATATATAATAATTGGATAATAACTTGTCATCAAGTTATTGCTCTTTAATAGATATAGATAAAAATAATTAACATGATATTGTTAAAATAAAATCGGGATGC
The DNA here is from genome assembly GCA_025506655.1 of Gossypium rotundifolium. Classification (NCBI taxonomy): domain Eukaryota; kingdom Viridiplantae; phylum Streptophyta; class Magnoliopsida; order Malvales; family Malvaceae; genus Gossypium; species Gossypium rotundifolium. The sequence continues at coordinate 19,098,535 of CP106729.1, forward strand.
CAAGGTTTATGTAGAAAAAGACCATACTTTACTTATAATATTTGTAACGCCCCGGTTTTGCTTAATTTCGGCTTTTGTAATTTTGGCATGAATGAGTGTCTGTTTCAGTGGTTATGTGTTCTTGGTGTGTGTGGGAGGTCCAAAATTCAAGTCTCAACTTGGGTAGATTTTGGTATTTTTATGAATAAAACCCAAACTTTGGTTAGTAGGCTTATAAGTTAAAGTGTGTAGGTAATTAATAGAGTAGGCTTGCTCGTCTGGTGGTTAAGTGGAGTGTTGGAGTGTGGGTGGTCCTGTGTTCAAGTCTCGACGTGAGCACTATTTTTGGTTGTCATGTCCAAAGAGTTTGTGTTGGACTGAAAATTTGATTGTAGAAAGTTTAGGAGAAAAATAAGGGATTAGGGAGAGGGGTTATCGAGTTTCTGATCATTCTGCGTCTTCTTTTGAAATTTTCGGCTAGCACCCTTCCTTTTCCTCCCCTTGCTGCCGAAATTGTTCCCCACCTCTTCTTTTTTCTTTCGGTTTCTTTTCCAGTTTCTCTTTTGGTTCGGTACGACGTCGGCGATTGGTAAGTTTTGTTATGTTGTATCCGAGTTATGATCATGAATAAGTAACTTAAGAAAAGTGGTTATTTTGATTGTTAGGAATCAATCAAAGGGCTGGAGATTAGCCATTTACAGTGTAAGGTTGTAAAGTTCATGCTGTTCATTTGGAGATAAGTGTTAAGTGACTATGTTGATTCGTTGTTGGAATGATGGATTTGTTTAAACCGTGGTTATAGGCTAATTCCAAGATTTGTAATGTCAATTATAGGTTCAGGATTGCTTGAGATTACGTTAGCATCGATTCGATACCAAGTGTGTACACGAAAGCATAGAAAATGAGGTTTCGGTGAAAGCCGAAAACCATTTTGTCAACTCCACACGGGCGTGTGGTAGGCCGTATGTGAGACTGTTAGTCACCACACGGTAGTGTGATCGACGAGCTTGGCAGGACCGAGCGAGGTCGTGTGCGACACACGGGCTCGACCAATTGGGCTGTGTGGGCCACACGGGCGTGTAGGCCCACACAGGTGAACCACAAGGGCGTGTGGGATTCTGGGCTAGGCCGTGTGATCCCATTTTTCTGGAAAACTCTGTAAGGTTGCACGGGTCGCCCAAGTTGACTGTGGACCTACCATAGGGTCGATAAGCAATACTTAGACCCCTAACTGAATGCTCTGTCTATCTAATTTCTATATTAAGCATGTATGCTGATTGAATATATAGGTTTTATTTTCATAATAACATGTCATTCCTATATGTTGCATTGCATCGGGGTGGATGGATTATGATTGGAGGAAGTATCTAAAGGCTCTTAAGCTCATATTTATTTGTACTCAATTTGCAAATTTCTGCTTATGTGCCAGATTCTGTACACCATGGTGTGTAGGAAATGGGTGGGTTGATTTTATCCCACATGGTGTGTAGGGTTGACGGAGTTGGTGTGTAGAGGCTGGTGGGTAGGACTCTGTTTTCTGCATATTCTTTCTGAGATGGACTAAGGCCCTGTAATATGTCTAATTCTGTATCTGAGTGGGCTAAGGTCCACATCATTTCTATAATGGGTTCAGATCCGAACTGTGAACATCATGTCTGTCATCTGATATTTTTGTTTGTATGATTTCTGTGGGGATTACACACTGAGTTTGCGAAATCTCACCCTTTTCTATTTAATATGTTTAGGTAATCCCCAGTAGTAGACAGATCGGTGCGGTGGAGGACTCGACGGTGACCACGGTTCTTGATTCTTATTTTACGGTTTCATTTTTATTTATGGTTTAATTATATCTGGGTAAACTTTATGTAATAAGGCCATTCGGAGTTTTGTTTAAAATTTGGGATTTTTATTTATAAACTGCTAGTAGTAGAACAAGACGCGAATTTTCAAAATAAACAGAGGTTTTATCAAATACACACAAACTTGCAAATTATTTTAAAAGCTTCTGCAACATATAAACAATTTGAAATGGATAATGAAAAATTAAATGAAAAGTTTTGACGAAAGCCTAAGATATTTACAAATGGTTTTAACGTAGTTAAGTTTTCCAAAGCACTATCATGAGACGTCGCCAAATTCGGCCATAACGTCTAGGCTGGGTTTGGGGTGTTACAATATTAATAAAATGTTATAGTTTTTTTACACGATTAGTCACTCAATTTTGGGGTAATTGAAAAAACAATAACCTGAGTTTTATTGCAGTCATTCGACTTTGAAAAAATAATAAAACAGTCACTAACGTTATTAAAAAGTGACAAATCAATCACTTATTAACATTTTCCGTCATAGGCTTAACGGGATAGTTGACATGGCCAATTAATTAGCTAATGTAACCAATTAACTTGCCACATTGGATGAGTAGTCAAAGACCCAAAAAGAAAAGAAAAGACGATTAGCCCATCTCTATGTCTTTCTTCTTTTTCTTCTCATCTTTTTCTTTATCTTCTTCTCCTTCAACCTCTTTCTTCTTTTGCTTTCTTTTTTTTTCTTGTTATTCTCTCATTTCTCTTCATCTTCTTTCTCCCTCAACCTTGTATTTTACCATCTCCTGAATTTGGGTCTTTTTCTTTCAATCTGAATGTGCTCCTACCTATAGTTGTGATGCAAAGTGTTTAACACTAAGAAGATAGTGAAATGCAACTCTGTAAAACCAGAAGACATTATAATGAAAAATGGCATGAGAGAGGTTACCAAGGGAACCATCGACTTTTCCTGTTCCCTGCAATGCATTCAATAACAACAATGCCCATAACGCCAGTGGAATGAAAATTCACAATCATCTCGCTTCAGGACCTTTCTATTACATTATGATAAAATTTACAAACAGCTAAAAAAATTGAGTTGTTGGCTGCTAGGAATGCAGGAAAAATAAAATGTCTTGTAGCTACAAGGAAGCAATTCAGTAGGCACTCATGTACCATGGTTTTTGAGGTTCACATGATAAAATCCATTTTGGTTCTTGAGAACCAAGCCAACTAGTTTACAACTTAGTTTCAACCACTGCAAATACAACTTTTGCTGGCTTCTTCTTCAGCTTTAACCTACCACTATCTTTTTTGACACCCTTTTTTCAAAGACTAATTCCTGGGACAAGAGGGACAATTGGCTTGGGTGTCTTTATTTTCTCTACCTTTATAGCTTGAGTGGTTAGATCTACCTCACCAACAGAGACAACACTTTGTAAGGCACACCTTGAAACTCGACAAGGATCTATAACTCCCGCATTGATTAGATCTTCATATCTTCCTGACATTGCATTGTAGCCAATTTTCTAATAGAGCTTTCTAGTCTTCGTCACTACAAATTCTCCGTCAACACCTACATTAGTTGCAATAACTTTTGAAGGTGCAAGGAGTTTCTGTAATCCATTGGACAAAATGTCAAAATTTAATCTAGTGATCAATCTAATAAGACCAAAATGATAATGAAAAATCAATAGACAATAACTTCTCAATACATACAAATAGATGGTTGACTCCAAAGTAAAGTTATCTCAAGGAATCACATACTTTTGCTACAATATCAGCACCAATTTTTTCATCTGGATCTTCCATTGAATTCTTTATTGTGTGAATCTGCTCTAAAAAATGTATATAATTTGCACCACCACCGAGTATTATACCTCATCCATGGCAACAAATGTTGCATTCTTTGCATCTTCAATTCTTAGTTTACGGTCTGCAAGTTCTATCTTAATATGTGCTTCTACCTACAGTTGTGATGCAAAGTGTTTACAATTCTTAGTTTACAGTATTCAAGTTCTATCGCACAACAAAGCTCCTTCCATTTTCACTTCTTCTTCTCATCTTCTTATTTTCTTCTTCTTCTCTATTTATTCTCTTATTCTTCTTATTCTCTTCTTCTACTACACAAGGCTCTTAAATGGGTTTAGGGTTAAAAAGGATTATTTAAATGAAAGATAATCCACTGTTAAATGCCATGTCACTTTTTCGTTACGTCTGTAACAGAAAATGGTTAAAAGGACTGTTTTGTTATTTTTTTAAAGTTGAGTGACTGAAATGAAACCCAAGTGACTGTTTTGTTGGCTACCCCAAAATTGAGTGACTATTGGTGTAATTTACCATTTTTTAAATAAAAAACCTAATAAATTCATTTAATAAAGGAAAAGTGATTATTACACGACAGAGAAGCTGCTGCACCCATATTGGTCTCTCAAGTGGTGCTTTATTGACCTGCAGTGTAACTCCCCAAACCCAATCGGGAAGATCCGACCTAAATTCGGCAAGGCTAAAAATGTCTATGCAATCAATAATTTTTGAGATTAGGGTTTGTAATAGATTTAATTAGGGTTTCTATTATAATAAACGCCGATAATGACAGTAGAACGATTGCAAAGCAATAAGAAAAGAAAAAAAAGAACACACAGATTTTACGTGGAAACCCTTTAGGGAAAACAACCACGGGCATGAGAGAAGAAATTTACTAATATTGAAAAACAAATGATACAAGAAGAGTTTCGACTACATTTATTTAAGGGTTGAAAAACTCTATTCTAATCAAAGTCAAATAATAAAAGTATAGTTGACTATCATGATTTTATTTTATTGATAAATTAAGGTTTTGCATAACATATCTAAGTCTATTTGTTTCCAGTACTTGAGATAATAATAGCAAACAGATAAAACCAGGATCAAATTGAATGTGGGATAGCTCTTAATGGTTGAGCTTTTTGTAAAACAAAGTGAAACTTTTCATCCATGTTTAAGTTTTTAGGTGCAACTCCATCTTCAAGTCCCTAATCAAATGAATGAATAAGTGTACCTAATATTGAGTGCAACATTGTAACACCCCTTACCCATATTCAACGCCGGAACAGAGTATGAGGCATTACTGGACTCACATCACAAGCAAACACACAATCCTGAGTCATAAATTTACGACCAAATTAAAACCATTCACATTCAATCATAAAGTCCCTTATACGAGGCTACGAGGCCCAAAACATGCTTTGGAGGTGGTTCGGGACTAAACCGAGAACTTTAGAAAATTTTTCAAAACTTAGAAAAATTTTTCTAGATGCAGGGCTCACACGCCCGTCTGATCCAAGAGACACGCCCATGTGACGCCGGGGAAACGCCCGTGCTTCAGACCGTGTTCAAATTAGGGTGCTCTCTGACTTGTGCCATACGCCCGTGTGCTAGACCGTGTAGCACACACGGCTGAGGCACATGCATGTGTCTCTGCCCGTTTGCTCAATTCTAGACATTCTATTTTGCAACAATTAAGGTGCAGGGGACACACGGCCGGAACACATGCCCGTGGGGTAGACCGTGTGGACAAAAATAAGGATATTTACCAAGCCATTTTGCCACCCTCACTTGCACTCATCTACACAACATCACATGACACAAGTTTAAGCATATAAATGCAAAAAAAAAAAAAAACACCCACAAATAAGGCAATAACATGTCATTCTTATACCATCGTATATCATGCTTAAAGCATCATAATTAGCCCATTAAAAACATACAAATTTCACATTCACAAGAGGGAATTAACATATGAATAAACTTATGATCAACATATGTCATCATTCATGGCTATATATAAGATGAAGCATTAACAATTACAATCTAACACATATGGCTAATTTAATCATGACACATGTAGCAAAATGACTTAGTCCTTATACATGCCATAGACTTAAAATGCTTGAATTCATTTATACCCAAAATGATAGCTTGATAGTGTGATAGGATCTCCGGTGATCTCCAACTCGAGCTAGCTTAATGACCCTATAAGACATTGGAAAGGAAGGGGGTAAGCTATATATATAACTTAGTAAGTCCGTACGAAAATAATAAGCAACTCTTACCAATCTTTTATCAATTTCAACAATTTAAACACAAGATAATACAAATTACTATAAATCTCACAGTTATAATTCTTTTTCAATCATAATATTTACTCTATCAACTTATAAGCATAATTTAACATATCTTGGCATTAGCCTAACAACCATAATCTCTCCTTTGTAACATATTACAGCAAATACAAATCATGTCAAACCTCATAGTAATCATGCACATTAATTATGAGTATTTACATTTCAAACATATACTTTAACATCTTTCAATTGTATAAGTTCTTATCTTCCCATTTTCTCATATCCGATAAATCACAATTTGCATGAATAAAACGTGCTATATCGTAACTCAATTTGGTCCGAAAGCCAATCACAAAATCGTCAATCAAATTTACCATGTATTTCATACATCACAAGTATAGACCAATAATTACAAGGTTTTCATAAAATCATTCTCATGGAAAATCATGAACTCACAATTTCATGAAGTCAATACTTACAAAATTTACGTACATACCTGTATCAATTCGTAATACTTACATACTCTTTCTCTTCTTTAACATACCCGTTGAATTTCCAGTTGAACCATTTGGAATACTAAAGGATACTCAGGGATCTCATAACTCAGTACCTACCAATGCCATATCACAGATATGGTCTTACATGTAATCTCGTATTGATGCCAATAGCCCAGTTATGGTCTTACACGAAGTCTCATATCGATGCCATATCCCAGATATGGTCTTACACTAAGTCTCATATTGATGCCATATCCCAAATATGGTCTTACACATAATCTCAGTAACCCTAATGTCATGACATTTATATCTTATCTATTCCTAAGGTTCAACCGGGAATTTCGCTGTATCGACTCTCTGTCGGTTATTTTCGTAGTATCGTATTCAATAGTGTTCACATTTCGTTTCAATAATATAACATTTACCATAATTATATCAATTAAGCATCTATACACAGATAATTTAATTCTTATTAAACATATGAACTTACCTCGGCATAAAAATGGCGAAAAGGACTACATCATTAAATACTCGTTTCCCCGTTCTAAATCAAAGCCCTATTTTTCTCAATTTATAATATCACATTTAACTTATTTAATCATTATACTATTCAAATCAGCCCAAAATCATAGTATGGAAAAATTACATTTTTCCCCTATAGTTTGACATTTTTACAATTTAGTCCCTAGGCTTGTAAAATGAAATGTACTCAATTTATTCAATACCCATGCCTAGCCAAACCTTATACATGATTATAATAGCCCAAAATTTTAATTTATTCACATTTTTAAACCTTATTTTATAACTTTTACAAATAAGTCCTTTTAGGCATTTTCACCAAAAATCACTTAGCAAAAGCCGTTTATCATACACCAAACATGCATTTTCTACCATTAGACATCAGAATATACAAAAATCCATCATGGATAAAATTTTAGACCTTGACATATCTTCAAATTGATGGTAGAAATAGAAAGATCGAGTTACAACGACTTTAAAAATGTAAAGAGCATTAAAAACAGGGCTAGAACGGACTTACAATCGAGCTTAAAAGCTTGAAAAACCCTAGCCATGTCTTCTCCATGTAAAATTCAGCCAAGGAAGAAGAAGATGGACAAATTTGGCTTTATTTTGGCTTTTTAATTCATTTTAATTACCAAATTACCAAAATGCCCTTAATGAAAAAATTTGAGAAACATACCAAACCATGTCCATTTTTGTCCACTACCATTTAAGAACCTCAAATTTAAAATTTCATAGCAATTAGACACCTTTAACCTATAGAATTCAAGTTTTGTACTTTTTACAATTTAGTCCTATTGACTAAATTGAGTGCCCAAACGTCAAAATTTTCGAACGAGATTTTTATGAAATCATTCAATAAAACTGTAGACCATAAAAATATAATAAAAAAATTTTTTATATGTCTGATTCGTTGTCCCAAAACCACTATTTCGACTAGACCCAAAATCGGGTTGTTACAACTCTCTCCCACCTTTAAGGATTTTCATCCTCGAAAATCTTACCGGAATATAAATTTGATTTCCACGTAAACTCCTCTATCTCATGAAACTGCCAAAGAACCCTCACTAAGGTTATGCTTTTATTTTCCAGCTTTTAATCTCCCGTGTCAAAATTCCGATCGATTATTCGTTATACAACATATCGACTGAATCTTAATCCTTATCGGAGAATTCATACTCAAAGAGTCCAATCAATACCATTGCAATATAGATACACAAAACACATTTTGAATCTTTTTCCAAGGTAATACTTTCGAAAGCATGCTATCACTAAACAAGAATTTCATATCCTTATGTTTCAAAATTCACATACATTTTCTGACAATCTAAACTGGATTCTAAACTACCACAAATCATTTTTACTTTCTGTATGATTTCTAATCGGATAGTCTCTGAAAAATATAACTCAAATAATCTATCATGTTACATACCCGATCGCCAGAACATCTATTTCAAATAACTGTACATTTCATTACTTCCTAAATGAACAAACGAGCTACTACTGAGCTTCGTACAAAATTTTCTGCATAAGCTTTAAATTACTCAGTGCGCAATTACTATCTCGGAATAATGATAACAGTCATCAGGTCTGACCTGAAATTCAGAATCAAAGGTTATCTCACATTGTACTCGTTTAGTTTACCACTCACTATCACATTTTTGAGGTTATCGATTTTACAAAGAAAACATCACTTTAGCTTCTAATTTAGATAGATTCAGACCGTCATCAAATAAGTTAATCATGTATCCAATACTCACAAAATAATCAAAGGTTTTCCATTCAAACATTTGCAACCATATCTACTTCCCCAAAGGTTAATAGTTAATATTCACAGTCTTTCAATAGTTCAGGCTATCAACGTTGTCTTAATTTTAGATTTTTCTATAACAATAAATACTTTATACTATTGGAATCAATAAGCATATGATGTTTTTCGTCGAATAAATTATGTCATCAATTTATCAACACAGACATACTAGAGACCGACTCTATGTCACTCGTCGAACAATTCTTTTAATGTGACTTTAACCGTCTGAAAGCATAAATTGTCACTTTACATTCTTGTGTTAAAACACATTCCAATCTGTTTGATAGTGCACCACTGAAAAATCACGAATTCTTTACTAAATTCAAGAAGAACCCAGAACCAGTGTTTCGTTTAGTAACACCTTCAACTGTTTTCAGCTTTGCTAACATGCAACAGACCATTCAAACTTTCACAAATGTGATAACTTTATCAATCAGAACAGCTTTAACTCATAACAAAATCATTTGATTAGAACAAATCTAATAGGTATATCTCTGTATCATACCTTCTAGAATACGAATTCTTCCTTCAAACTTTCCGTCTATTCACCCATGAATGTACAAGATTTTATTTTCTTACCTGAGGATAAACTTAAATGCATATAACTCAAATTACCTTTCAACTGACCAGCTCGCTCAGATAAAAACAACTGAGTTGATTTCAACTATCAAATAATAACATATCAAAATACTCCTTTCTTCATGTTGTTAATAACTCAAACATGCAATCTTTTATAATTCCCTTAACAGGAAAATCAAAGTTCTTTACAACTGCATTAGCTCAAGGAAACAAAATATCCTGATTGAACTCATTGTCCTTAATCGAACTTACTTGAGAAAAGAAAACCATCATACAATTTGAGCTTGAGCTTCCACTATCTATACCTTTATCGATGTCAATTCCTTTCACGAAAATTAGAGAAATCCTAATACCAGAATCACCAGGTTTCTATGATGGAACCAGAATTACAACCATAATAGACATAGTTATCAAGAGCCAAAGAACACACTTTAAAAATGAGCCACGATTGATAATTTATGAATTAAGGATGATAAGAAAACTGAGATAAAGAAATCCAAGATGCGATATCATACTGGAAGCCCGAGAACATAACTCATAAGAAAATAATAAAGATCTTGAGAATTCTTTAGAGAAAACCAGAAGAAAAATAATGTTTACACGTTCTATAATCAATGTAACAGAGATAATATATTTTCCAAATATATATATATAGAACAAAACAACATCCAGTAAAAACAGAAGAATAGCCTTACATAAATTTTCACCATCAACTTTTATTCTCAACATAATAGAATAGAACCCCAAAGAAAGATAAGATATGATGATCATCAACCAACCAGACCAACAGTGCTTTCATCTAACATTATAATCAGCTCGCATTCTCATACGATAAGAGTTTCATCAGAAAATGAACACTCACATATATGTCTCTAAGGATAAATGAATATATAAAATACCCAGGAGAGATCATCATAATCTATTCAATCACAACTGTTACACTCAAACATCTTTACGATTCAAATATCATTTCTATGACTAATTCTGTTATCACTAATCCCGTATTATTCTATTCACTAACAAAAATCAATCCGAAAGAAATTCCAGCAATTACGTACTTTAGACATCATACCTGAATGAATCGATTAGCCGAGATTAACTTTTTCTTTAATCGTGACATCGTGAAATTCGAATGATCTTTAGAATAACTTGGCATCTTTTCTAGAACTGTATTCACTTGCCAAACTATTCTTAACTCTAACCACATTATAGTTATTCCGCTACTAAACTCTTTAATCTCTAACTTGTGAGTTCATTCAATTTAAATCTCATGAAATTTCATTTAAAATACCACATTGGTAAGGGGGTGAGGTCGTAAAGCCTCTTACTCGACTCTCATAAATACACACATATAACTTTGCATTCATCGTTAACATAATATCTTCTCAATCATAAATTTCACTTCAAGCTAATTAACATACATATTTATGTCACACGAACTTTCCGATTATCTTATTCAAACAAGTGCACTTATGCATACATTCCATAAATTTTGAGTAAGTTTACTTATCACATTCACTTAATCAAACAAGTCAGGCACATAACATCATATGAATGCCAAACAACATGGATGCTTATCACAATATAAACTTTCATTTCGTGTCACTTTTCCATATTTCAAGAATAATTCCCATTGAACTATTGTAATTTTGATGGATACTCGAGTAGTATACTCAAGGTATGCATGTCAACAATTCATCAATTCATATTTAAAAGTGTCCTTTTGACACATATTCATGGAGCACACTCTCGAACCACATATGATACAACAGTATTGCCAATTCAGGCTAAATCCTTTCGATAACATACGCTCTAAAGGCTTACTTTGGATTACCCGTTTGGGCTAAATCCATTTCATAACATATGCTCGAGAGGGCTTAATTCAGGATTACCCTTCTGGGCCAAATCCTTTTTTGCAAAATTTAAAACATTTTATCCGTTTGATAAAATCACCATAATCTATCGAAATACAACGTTCAACCTGAACAATGACATTTTATCCATATTTCTCAACTTATGATTATTTCATTTTGTACATTATCACATACATATCATGAACTCTTATTCATACCTTTTCAAGTTTCGACTCATCACAAACACATTTTCAATTATCATAGTATCACTTCTAGTGTTTTCGAAAATAGCTCGGTTGGAAAGCATCTCTACCTCAACCAAACAATTTCATTAGAGTCAAGAGATATCACACTATCACAGGTAGTAATATGGCATGTATAGCTAGACTTACATACGCTACATTAGTCCAAGAATCGACTAAATCATAGCTCTGATATCACTAAATGTAACACTCTTTACCCGTATTCTACGCTGAAATAGGGTACGAGGCATTATCGGACTCACATCACAAGCAATCACACAATCCAAAGTCATAAATTTACATCCAAATTAAAACCATTCACATTTAATCATAAAGTCCCTTATACGAGCCTACAAGGCCCAAAACATGCTTTGGAGGTGGTTCGGGACTAAACCAAGAACTTTAAAAAATTTTACAAAACTTAGAAAATTTTTGCTAGATGCAGGGCTCACATGCCCGTGTGGTCCAGGGGACACTCCCGTGTGACACCGGGGACACGCCTGTGCTTTAGACCGTTCAAATTAGGGTGCTCTCTGACTTGTGCCACACGGTCGTGCCACACGCTTGTGTGCTAGACCGTGTAGCACACACGGCTGAGACATACGCTCGTGTCTCTACCGGTGTGCTCAATTCTGGACATTCTGTTTAGCAACAATTAATGTGCGGGGAACACACGGCCGGAACACATGCCCGTGGGGCAAATCGTGTGTCACACGGCCTAGACACGCCCGTTTGTCTACCCGTGTGGACAAAAATAAGGCTATTTACCAAGCCATTTTTCCACCCTTACTTGCACTCATCTACACAACATTACATGACACAAATTCAAGCATATAAATGCAACCAAACACCCACAAACAAGGAAATAACATGTCATTCTTATACCATCATTTATCATGCTTCAAGCATCATATTTAGCCCGTTAAAAACAAACAAATTTCACATTCACAAAAGGGCATTAACATATGAATAAACTTATGATCAGCATAAGTCATTATTCATGGATATATATATATATATATAAGATGAAGCATTAACAATTACAATCTAACACATATGGCTAATTTAATCATGACATATGTAACAAATTGACTTAGTCCCTATACATGCCATAGACTTAAAATGCTTGAATTCATATATATTGAAAATGATAGCTTGATAGTGTGATAGGATCTTCGGCGATCTCCAACTCGAGCTAGCTTAATGTCCCTATAAAACATTGGAAAGGAAGCGGTAAGCTATATATATCCGATAAATTGTATAAGTTCTTATCTTCCCATTTTCTCATATCCGATAAATCATAATTTGCATGAATAAAATGTGCTATATCATAACTCAATTTAGTCTGAAAGCCAATCACAAAATTGTCAATCGAATTTACCATGTATTTCATACATCACAAGTATAGACCAATAATCACAAGGTTTTCATAAAATCATTCTCGTGGAAAATCATGAACTCACAATTTCATGAAGTCAATACTTACAAAATTTATGTACATACCTGTATCAATTCGTAATACTTACATACTCTTTCTCTTCTTTGACATACCCGTTGAATTTCCCATTGAACCATTTGGAATACTAAAGGATACTCGGGGATCTCGTACACACAGTACCATACCAATGCCATATCCCAGATATGGTCTTACATGTGATCTTGTATCGATGCCAATAGCCCAACTATGGTCTTACACGAAGTCTCATATCCATGCCATATCCCAGATATGGTCTTATACGAAGTCTCATATTGATGCCATATCCTAGATATGGTCTTACACATAATCCCAGTAACCCTAATGTCATGACATTTATATCCTATCTATTCCTAAGGTTCAATCGAGACTTTCGCTGTATTGACTCTTTATCGGTTATTTCCGTAGTATTGTACTCAATAGCATTCACATTTCGTTTCAATAATATAACATTTACCACAATTATATCAATTAAGCATCTATACACAGATAATTTAATGCTTATTAAACATACGAACTTACCACGACATAAAAATGGCAAAAATGACTGAATTGTCAAATACTTATTTTTTCCGGTTCTAACTCTGAACATCATTTTTCTCGATCTATAATATAAAATTTAATTTATTTAATCATTATACTATTCAAATCGTCCCAAAATCACATTATGGAAAAATTATATTTTTGCCCCTAAAGTTAGACATTTTTACAATTTAGTCCCTAGGCTCATAAAATGAAATGTACTCAATTTCATCAATACCCATGCCTAGCCGAACATTATACATGCTTATAACAGGCCACAATTTTCATTTATTCACATTCCAACACCATATTTTATAACTTTTACAAATAAGTCCTTTTAGGCATTTTCATCGAAAATCACTTAGCAAAAGTCGTTTATCATACACCAAACATGCATTTGCTACCATCAGACATCAAAATACACAAACATCCATCATAGGTAAAATTTTAGACCTTGACATATCTTCAAATTGATGGTAGAAATAGAAAGATTGAGTTACAACGACTTTAAAAATGTAAAGAGCATTAAAAATAGGGCTAGAACGGACTTACAATCGAGCTTGAAAGCTTGAAAAACCCTAGCCATGTATTCTCCATGTAAAATTTGGCAAAGTAAGGAGAAGATGGACAAATTTGGCTTTATTTGGGCTTTTTAATTCATTTTAATTACCAAATTACCAAAATACCCCTAATGAGAAACTTTAGAAGCATACCAAACCATGTCTATTTTTTCCCACCAACTTAACCAATGGTCTAATTACCATTTAAGGATCTCAAATTTAAAATTTCATAGCAATTGGACACTTTAACCTATAGAATTCAAGTTTTGCACTTTTTTACAATTTAGTCCTTTTGACTAAATTGAGTGCCCAAACGTCAAAATTTTCGAATGAGATTTTTACGAAATTATTCCATAAAATTTTATACCTTAAAAATATAATGAAAAAACTTTTCTATGTCAGATTCGTGGTCCCAAAGACACTGTTCCTACTAGACCCAAAATCGGGTTGTTACAAACATTCTCATGGCCAATAGCAATCCAGGACAAATTTGTCGCCCACCTTCAAATGGAATCAGTCCAAAGTCTTTTCCTTTAACATCCATTTTTGATCTTATGAACCTTTCTGGACTAAACAAGTCGGGCTCCTCCCAAAAATTGGGATCTAGACCTATAACCCATGCGCTAATAAACACTTGTGCACCCTTTGGAACCACGAAGTTACGAACCCCAATATCTGCTTTAGCTTTTTGAGGGATTAAAAGATGAACTGGAGGATGTAACCTCAATGTTTCCTAGACAATTTCTTGCAAATAAAGTAAACAAGTAACATTGGATTCCTCCACCAGTTTCCTTTTGCCAATTATTTTTTTAAGTTCTCTCCGGGCTTCCAGTAAAGCTTGGGGGTTATGGAGTAATTCTGCCATTACCCATTCTATTGTACTTGTAGTTGTCTTAGTTGTCACTGTAAATAAAACTTGTTTCATTAATTCTTACCAAGTTATGGACTTAAAATTTCAATAAGAAAAAAAAGAAAGGAGATAAAGTTACAATTAGAATCAAATGTTTGATCTAATTTTTGTCAAGCTAGGAAGCACGGACATGGCTCATCCCTCCTCGTATCGGTGTCGTACGTGTGCCCGACACAGACCCTTGTCGGACATGTTTGGATATGTATGGGACACGCTGGAATATGTCAAAAAGAAGAGGTCAGACGGGTGTCTAAAAATGGACACTTGATAGACGCAGGAAAAGTAGATGGTGACTGACGGACGACGGCTGAAATTTTGGCTTTCAAAAGTAGTATATGAAGTGTTAGTGGTAGGAAGAAGACGTAAATAAGAAATGTGAAGTTTAGGGTTTCCTATTAATGAAACGTTAGATTTTGAGTGCTTAAGGGTTAGAGAATAATAGTGTAATAGCCCATTTTCAGTGAAATTGGAACAGTAGTTTCGAGACCACAAATCAGATCCAAAAATAAAGTTTATTTTTATTTTATTATATGGTCCGTATTATGATAGACATGTCTTGCAAAAATTTTGATACGAAAATTTTATCGATTAAGTGCTTAATTACGAGAAGGACTAAATCGTATGAAATACAAAAGTTGAATTCTAGTAGTTATAAGGATTAAATAGCTATGGAAATCAAAATTAGAAGTCCTTATATGGTAATTAGACCATCAAAAAAATTATGTAGATTTTTCTTGGTGACTCGTCCATGGAAATATAGAAAAAGGGTAAGGACTAAATTAGAAATATCAAAATACTTAATTAATTAAAAGATGAAAAGAAAATATATCATCTTATTTTCATCATCTTCAACCTAACAGCACATGAAAACCCTAGAAGGGAGAGAAGAAATTTTCAATACTTAATTGGGTAAGTTTCTTTGTCCCGTTTTTAGTAATTTTGATATTTTTGAAATCGGGATAGCTTAATCTACCTATTTGGGAGATTAATTTGAAAAGTTATCAAGGTAAGGAAAATGTTCATGGATGCATATGCTGGAATTTTGAAATTTATGGTAGAAAATGAAAGGCTGTTGATAGATAAACAACTTTTACAAAGTGATTTTTGATGAAAACATGTTTTAGGGACTAAAATGTAAACTTGTGAAATTTGATAAAAAATTTTGAAATTTTATGAATACATGTGCTGTAAAATTTGTAATGGGATTTTGGTTAGGCTTGGAATAGGGAGTAATTTGCACAAGTTTCATTTTCCGGCCATAGGGACAAAATCAAAATTTATGGAAAAATTAGGGGCAAAATGGTAATTTTTTCTAGGATGTAAATTGGGCCCATTTAAATATGAAATGTGTGAAATCGATGGTTGAATTTATTTATATAGATCCGAACAACACTAATTTGAGGTTAGATCGAGGAAAATAAAAGGTTTCAGATTAGTAGACTTCTAACGCGAACAAGTGTCGAGGTACATTCATGTTTAACTTGAATGTTATGTTGTATGGATTTTGAATTATATTGATGTACATTACTTGAATGCTATAATGACAAATTCAATACATGCTTGAAATGGTGAAAAAGGGGTAACTCCCGATTGAATATTGGATTTCGATGATTATATGCGCTTTCCTGAAACGAATAAGGTCCTGCATTTGTTGCGGACGGAATTTAGCTCGGGCAAGTAATCCTGTTGACCTTGTCATAGAAAGGATTTAGTCCGGACGGGTAATCCTGATGTAATTAGGGTTTAGCCTGGACTAGTAACCCTAATTGAACTCTTTGAGCGTACGTTATATAAAGGATTTAGCTTGGACTGGTAATCCTATTATACGATATGTGACTCGAGAGTGTGTTCTTTGATTAAGTACCCTAATGGGTACCATCGAATAAGAATTGATGAATTATGGAATTGTACACCTCGAGTGTACTACTTGAGCATTCATCGGAATTCCAATAATTCAACAGACCTAAAACTCTTGACATGACATGAGAATTATGAGATGAAATGATAATGTCTTGAAATTGTAATGCATGATGAGCTCATATATTCTTAATTGCTATAAATGTAAACTTTGTGACTAACATGTTTGATACATGTGTTTAGGAAAATTTAACCAAATGGATGGAAAACTTGTTATTGTATGTTTAGATTAAATAAAAGGGATTGGTAAGTTTAGTTTCCGTTATACGAACTTACTAAACATGTAATGCTTACTCCATTTTATTTTCCCTATTTTAGCTCGGAAGCTCGTGAAGTTTGGAGATCATTGGAGCATCGTCACACTATCAACTAGCTTATTTTGGGTATATTTAGTAAAATCATTTTGGTATAATGGAATGTATAGGACAACTTGACCATTTGTAGCCTGATAATGATGTCTGGTAACCTAGCCATTGGAATGGCTAATAATGGCCTATTTTGGTATGATTAGGTAGGTTATTATGATATATATTCATATGTGTCATGTTGAATACATGTAATCAATGATGTTAATGCCTAGTTAATCCAAGGTAAGTTTATAACCACCTACGCATGTAATGATATGCCTTGTTAAATTATGAAGTTTGTTTAATTTGAATGCTTGGGTTGGTTGGTATTGGTTGCGTGTTTCAAGTGCAGGTCTTGGGTGAAATTTTGGGTGAGAAATGAAGCTAGAAATGACTTCTTTTTGTCCACATGGGCAGACACATGGGCATGTGTCTAGATCGTGTGTGACACACGGCCTGGTAACATGGGACACGGGTTAGGGACACGGGCTTATGTAGTCACACGGCCTAACCACACTGGTGTGTCCCTAGACTACACGGGCGTGTGAGCCCTGCAACTTAAATTTTTTTTTTAATTCATGAAAAATTCTTAGAGGTTCCGATTAAGTCCTGACTCGATTCCAAAGTTCATATTGGGCCTCGAGGGTCAATTTAAGGGACGTTACGAATAATCTCGATTAATGAATAGTAATTGGCATGAATTATCTAAAAAATATTCTGAAAGTCTAGGTAATGCTTTATAACCCTGTTTCGACAACGGACACGGGTTAAGGGTGTTGCAAATGGTGTCCCTGAGTTTATAAGAAGAGAGTTGGAGAGGGATAGAAGAGGTCTGAGTCACTGGGGCTCTCTAGATGCATGTGTAAGTTTCGGGGAGAGGAAGAGACTAAGGTAGTCGAAGGGTTTGTTGAAAACTTGGAAATGAAGAAGAGATACGCACAGAGGGTTTTTCCAAGAACTTGTTACTTTTCAGGAGTTGTGCTTTTTGATTATTTGGCTAAAACTAAGAACCCTCTATTATTCAGTTGGATATGGGCTTGTCTTTGGGCCTTTTATGACTGTTTTATTTTGGGTTTTATTTGACTTTTGAATAAAATTCCAGCTTCTATTAAAAAAAGTAAAATAAAATATCAATATTTTCATTTACATTAGGTATTTTAACATAAAAAAAATATAAAAATTACTATATCACCATATTTGTACTTTGTCATACCCATATTGCGTATACTTGTCCATGCTTCATAGTTGTCAAGCTCTTGGTTGTTTTCTTGACTGAGGTGGAGAAGAATATCCAATGAATCATTAGTTGATACATAATCATTCATCCTTCTCAACTCCAACAACTCATCGATCATATTGTCGAAAAGATCCATCATCTTTCTTAAATGAATTGTCATTCGACGCCTAATTGCCCTGCAAGTCAAGATTAGCAATAGGAAAATAATCACCAAAGTTGGGTTTTCTTAACTCTTCCAAGATACCCTGCACAATTTCTCTGAACTCCTCAGAATTTTGAGAAGAGTCGGTTAAATCAAAAGAGAAAATAGTATTTGACATAAAACTAAGCGTAGTTTTAAAAGTAGCTTGGTGTATCTCTACAGCTTCTCTGACGCGGGAACTATGGAGAACATCAGCGAGGAGTTGTTCTACTTTGGTGCACCGCAAGTATTGGTTAGGGTCAAGTCTATGACTAGTGAAAATGTGCAAATTGCAGATTTTCCTATAATTTCTCCATGTGGTTGAAATAGGAATCCAAGTCAATGCTACTTCGTGGTGTCAAAGGGCACGAATGGCATCAGGAACGATTTAGTTACAAGATACAACATCATGCTTTTGGAGGATTTATTTGGCCATGTTTGTAGACGAGAAAACTACTGTAGTTATTTGCCCAAGTTTCAAAGTCATGATGTCCCCATGAACTGAGGCAAGTTGGAAAGAGACTTATAGGGATTATCACAAGCTGAAAGAGGTTGCCGAAGATGGGAATTGTTGGTGGATTAGGCGGAATCTTGGTCCTTCTTCCTAATTTTCTTATGATTGCATGGAGGGCTTGAAACAAGATCATGTAGGAAACAAGGTGCATTAACCAACTCAAGACTGCATCCATCTTAATTGCTTATTCTCAAGCTGTGCATCAATCATTGACTATCTTGGTGGAGTTTTATAATGGGAAAAGAAAGAAAGAAATCTAGGTAGCTCTCATAAAAATCGAGGACTGTACTAAGCTAAAATTTCTTCTAACTTTGATGGCGTTACCTTTTGAAGTTCAACACAAGCAAGTGCGTTAAGAAACAAAAAAAGTATATTTAATTTAATTACATTAATCTATTCACCTCATGATAAGATGTAAAAGTAACATATTTTAATCCCATTCTTAATGCATTTTTGGATGATTAATGATGTAAATTAGAGAATTTGATGCTCCTAATCCTTTAAATTCATGTTTCTATACTTAGGAGAGCATTTAGAAGCAAAAAAACGAGCTGGCCATAAGCCCATGTGCCGGCCCATGTTGATATCGAACCATGTTTGCCAAATATGTGGAAAACCCCAATTTTTAGGCTTTTTAAGCATTTTAAAGTCTATAAATACCAATTAGAAGAAGATCTAAGGGAGCACTCAGAGAAGATTGAAGAGAACACTCGAAGAACGCCATTGGAATCAACTCGAAAGCGGATATCCTTCAAGATCGAAGATCTCCATTTAATTTCCTTTGAAGTTTTATTGAGTTTCTTTATGTCTTGTTGTTATCTTAACTTTGAGATGTTTCTATTCAGGATTATGAACTAAATTCCCTGATACCTAAGGAAGATGAAACCTATGATGAATCTTATTATTTGATTTTTGATTTACGCGGTAAATACTTGATTCTTGTTCTCAATTATGAATTCTTATTTCTTATTTTAATATTTCTGAGATATTAATTCAAGTTTAATGTGCTTATTTCAGTGGAGAAAAATTTCCTGTTTAAGAGTAGATCTAACATAATTGAGTGGAATTGCATTCAATCTTAGAAATAGGATGACATAAATCTATCGAATTAGAGTCAAATCTAATAAGGGAATCTATAGATCGAGTTAATATGATGATAGGAGTTTTAATTAGAAAGATATTTCAATTAATCAACCTAGAGTCAGTTGTTCTTACTCTCGAAAGATATATTAACATAATTTATGGATTTCTACGAATCAAGATACAAGTGAATAAATCGTTTAGTTCAATTTCAAAATAATAGGTGAAGTCTAGGGGGATTCTTTCCTGGGTATTGTCTTTCTCATTGTTTGCCTTCGATTATTTTCCCATTTCATCCTCTGTTGCGTTCGTAGTTAAATTATATTAGTAAATTTAGATTAAAAATAATTACTTCAATTTATCGGCTAAATAATAGAAAAACGGTAATTACTAGTACTTTTAGTCCTCGTGGATACAATATTCTTTACTCACCAGAACTATACTATTGTTCGATAGGTGCGCTTGTCTTTGTCGTAATTATAGTTAGTTTGGTAACAATCACCTCATAAAATGAAATGACGCTAGTAAAAAGTCATTTCTGTAATTTTAAATGATGTGAGATTAGATTCTTTGAAAAATAAAAATATTAAAAACTTAATTTTATAATTCCATATCAACTTCGAATCAATCAATTCATACCCTCTTCAAATCAATATCTCAATTAATTTTTGATGTAATTAATCTCATCCGATCATATTCAAATGGGTTGAAGAAATTAAAATAATAAAACTGCCAAGTTACTTACGTCATATCATTTGATTCAACTAAAATACATAAAATCTCTTTTTCAAATATTCTTTTCTAATTATTAATATTATATATTTCATGTTGTTTTAACCGATATACATTGCGCGTTGAATCGTATGAATTATCCATAAAATCATGCCATGCTTTCTCAATTTCGTAACACTTGAGTAATTATTTATTAAAAGAAGAAACAATAGTTGAGGAGACCCTTTGATTCTGTCTAAAAAGGTGGCCATTATATGTGTTGAGTCAGGGTCCCAATACACCATTGCTTATAATATTCTTTTTAGCCCTTGGGTAATGCTTATAACCTAATAATATTTAGCTTAAAGCTGTTTTCGTATATACGAATTACCAAATCTTTGTTTTGAATGAATCAATCATTTTATAGCTTACACAAATTTAAATGGATTTCATTGCCAAATGGTACGGCTCCAAGGCTAAATTCTAAGAAGATAATATTTATATCTATTGTAGCTACTACTATTACACATCTGATTTGCCATGCATTTTTATTTTATATTAGTAAATAAACTTTCATAATTAGGCTTCATACCTAACACCTTAATCTATTTTATGTACTTTTAACCATGAATTAAATCAACAACTTCAAAGATAGAATGAAGCAAATATAATTTGAATTACTTACATAAAATTACACGAAAATAATCTATATGTCATTGGCTCCCACGAAAATGTAAACAATAGAATTTTTGGAATTATTGCTATTTTAAACCTTATTTTCTAAGTTCGAATTATTTCTCTTTATTAAATTGAACGTGAGATAACTCTTAATCGTTGAGCTTTCTGTAGAACAAGATTACATGTATCATCCATGTTTAAACTTTTTAAGTGTAACTCCATCTTTAAGTTCCCAGTCGAATGAATAAATAAGTGTACCCAACGTTAAGTGCAACATTCTCATGGCTAGTGGCAATCCAGGGCAAATTCGTCGTCCACTCCCAAATGGAATGAGTCCAAAATCCCTTCCTTTAACATCAATTGTTGATCTTATGAACCTCTCTGGAAGAAACAAGTCAGGTTCCTCCCAAAAATTAGGATCTCTACCTATAGCCCATGCGTTGATCAACACTCGTGCACCTTTTGGAACCACGAAATTATGAATCTTAATATCTTCTTCAGCTTTTCGAGGAAGTAACAAAGGAATTGGAGGATGCAATCTCATCGTTTCCTTAACAATTGCTTGCAAATAAGGTAAACAAGTAACGTGGGATTCCTCCACTAGGTTCCCTTCGCCAATTCCTTGTTGCAGTTCTCTTCGAGCTACTCATAAAGCTTTTGGGTTATGGAATAAAACTGCCATTGCCCACTCCAAAGTACTGGAAGTACTATTTGTCCCCGCTATCAACAAATCCTGTTTCAAAATAATTTCTTATTACCAAGTTATGAACTTAAATAATAAAAGGCAGAAAGGAGATGAAGTTAAAACTAGAATCAAATGTTTTATCAAATTTCTGTTGAGCTCTTCGTTGCTATCTTGTTAACTGAGTTGGAGAAGAGTATCCAATAAATCATTAGTTGATATATAATCATCCATCTTTTTCAACTCCAACCGCTCATCGATCAGTTTATCAAAAATATTCATCAACTTCTCAAAATGAATCGACATCCGCCTCCTTATACCTTGCAAGTCAAGATTATCAAGAAGAGTAGGGAAATAATCACCAAAATTGGGTTTTCCCAACTCTTCCCTAACACCTAGCACAATTTTTTGGTATTCCAGAGCACTATCTGAAGAGTCAGCTAAATCGATAGAGAAAATAGTATTGGACAAAAGATTAAGCGTAGTTTTGAAAAGAACTGTGGATATCTCAATTGCTTCCCCTACGCGGGAACTATCACGAACATCAGTAAGGAGTTGTTCTATTTTGCTACGTCGCAAGTGTTGGTGTTATGAACAGTAAGCAAACTTGATTAGCTGAAACTTGAGCAGCAAGGCTCGAGACTTGCAGAAGAAACAAAGCAGAAAACAAAATAGAAAACAAAGCAAAGCTGAGAAAATTGGAGCATATGGAAGAAACTTTGCTAAGATTTCATTCAAAATGCACAATGGCATAATGCCAATACAAATACAAGTTGATTCTTTGGTAATAACATGTCAAAGATCACCTAAACCTTCACCTAACACCACTAAGATACATAGAAACTTGTAGTGTTAACTTGTACACATAAACAAAGTTGATTTATCAGCTCAATCACTACCTAATTACATCACATTCTATACCAACTAAGTTCAAAAAGAACTAAGTTACAAACTATAAACTTAAAGCAACAAAATAAGTTGAATTTGGACAGCATTCATAAGCTTCAATTCTTGCAAGCTTGGCTCATTGCATGTAGTGCTCCCTTCTTTGCATGAAATTTGCATGGAAGGCCATCTTCTAACACTCCTCCTTGGTCTCCATGCTGCATACTCCTAACTCCTCCCTTAGTTTAATGAACCTTGTTACATTCAGGGCCTTTGAGAAAATATCGCAACTCATTCCTCGTAATTGCAATGAATCAACTTTACCTATCGAGCTTGTTCCATCTCCCTTACTACATGTAGCTTGATGCTGAAGTGCTTGGTTCTACCATGGAAGGCAGGGTTCTTTTCAATTGCAACAGCAGACTTGTTATCACAAAGGATTTCTGCTGCTGCCCCTTGATGTAGGTTCAAATTAGCTAGGATTTTTCTTAGCCAAATGACCTAATTAACAGCATTTATAGTTGCAACATACTCAGCTTCTGCTGTTGATTGAGCTACTATCGATTGCTTCTTTGAGCAGCAGCAAAACATTGTTGAACCAAGTATAAATGCATAGCCAGAAGTACTCTTCATTTCATCTTTTGAACCAGCCCAGTCATTATCAGTGTAGCCTATCAGCTTCAGGTTTTTAGCTTTGCTAAACTGTAATCCATAGCCCAAGGTGCCTTTGATGTACATGAGCACTCTTTTTGCTGCTTGAAGATGCTGCTTGTTGCAGCAATGCATGAACCTCGATAGTATACTTACAGCAAACATGATATCTGGTCTGGTTGCTGTTAAATACAATAAGCATCCAACTAGACTTCTATAGGTAGGTTCATCTACTCGTTCATGGTCCTCTTGGATTGACAGCTTCATTTCAATAGCCATAGGTGTGCTTGTTGGCTTGCATTTCTCCATAGAGAATTTGCTTAAGATTTTTGCAGCAAATATCTTTTGTCCCAAGAAGATTCTTACTTTTGCTTGGTACACCTCCATCCCAAGAAAATAAGTCATAAGGCCCAAGTCAGACATCTCAAACATGTCCTTCATTTTGGCTCTGAAGTCAGCTAAAACATTGTTATCTCCTCCTGTCACCAAAAGGTCATCAACATAAAGGGACACAATAAGTTGTGTTTCAGCTTGTTCCTTCTTAACATACAGTGTTGGCTCACTGATGCTTCTCTCAAATCCCAAGCTAATTAGATAGCTGTCAATTCGAGTATACCAAGCTCTAGGAGCTTGCTTTAAGCCATATAAGGTCTTTTTGAGTCTGTACACCATGTGTTCCTTGCCAGACACTATGAATCCTTAAGGCTGGTCAATGTATATTTCTTCTTCCAGGAACCCATTTAGAAATGCAGACTTCACATCTAGTTGATGAATGGTCCACTGGTTTTGTGCAGCCAAAGCAACCAACAATCTGATTGTATCAAGTCTAGCTACTGGTGCAAAAGTCTCCATGTAGTCCAGGCCATATCTTTGACTAAAGCCCTTGACAACAAGTCTAGCTTTCAGCTTGTTTAGACTGCCATCAGTATTTTGTTTGGCTCAATAGACCCATTTTACACCTATGATCTTCCTATTAGCAGGCTTTTCAACCAGCTCTCAAGTCTGATTCTTCTGAATCATTTTGATTTCATCTACCATTGCTTGCTTCCATCTTTCATCTGCTCAGCTTCTTCAAAATTGCTTGGTTCCACTATGGCAATATGTGCTCTATCATAAATCTCAGCCAAGAGTCTTGTGCCCCTGACTAGCATGTCATCAAAGTCCATTTTAGGACCAATCTGATTAGGTCCAGCTTGATCAGCCATCAGCTCTTCAGAAATAGCCTCTGGCTCATTTCTTTCCTAGTTCCAGCATCTTTTTTCATCAAAGACCACATCTCTGCTCACTTGGATTTTATTTTTTAAAGGATCCAAGATCCTATAACCTTTCTTGACTGAGCTGTAGCCTACCAGAATACCAGGTTGGGCTCTTTTTGACAACTTGTCTCTCTTCACAGCTGGTGTATGAGCATAACACAAATAGCCAAAGACCTTCAGATGAGCCAAAGATGGCTTGAACCTGAACTAAGCCTCAAAAGGTGTCTTGTGAGCAAGTGCTTTAGTTGGAAACCTATTCTAAATATAGACAGTAGTGTTAACTACTTCAGCCCACATGGTTTTGGGCAGATTTTTTTCAAATAGAAAGCATCTAGCCATATCCAACAGACTCCTATTTTTTCTTTCACTAACCCCATTCTTCTGAGGTGTATAGACATTGGTTAGCTGGTGATTGATACCAACTTCATCACAAAAAACTTAAAATTGAGCTGAGGTGTACTCAGTTCCATTGTCTGACCTTAGTGTCTTGAGCTTGCAACCTATTTTAGTCTCTACAGTAGCCTTGAACTCCAAAACACTAGAGCCACTTCTGATTTTTACTTTAAGAAATAAATCCAGCAAAATCTTAAATAATCATCAATGAACAGAATGAAACACCTGCTCCCACTTAATGACTGAGTCTTCATGGGGCCACAGACATTTGTATGTATTAGCTGAAGTTTTTCTAAGGCTCTCTAGGCCTTGTTTAAAGGAAATGGTTGTCTGGCCTGCTTCCCCAGTTGACATACTTCACAGACCTCCTCCTTTTCAATTAATTTGATGAAGTTCTCAACTAGATCTTCTTTGGATAGTTGGTCCATCGATCTGTAGTTGGCATGATGATCGTGTGTCAGAGTCTTAAAAATTTATAAAAAGAATGATCAAACTTGGAAACTAACTAAGACAATGATGGAGGCAAGCGCACCTATCAAACAATAGTATAGTTTAGTGGCAAGACCGGATTGTAGAACCCAAAGGAACCAAAAGTACTAATACTAACTTTCTTCTTATTATCTAGCCTAAGAATTAAGGGATTTGTTATCTAATCTAAAATTAACTAACTACTAAGCTAAAGGTTCGAAGACAAAGAGAATAAATTGGGGAAATACTTGTGGGAAAACCAATTAATTAACACAATACCCGAGGAAGAATCCACCTAGACTTCACTTGTTATCTAACTCTGAACCAGACGATTTATTCACTTGACTTGATCCATAGGATTCCCTAATTTATATTAATACCTCTTTTGAGGCTACTAACGTCTAACCCTAAATTGATTAATTGAAATTTCTTTCTAATTAAAACCCCTAAAATTGCATTAAATTGATCTATGGACTCCTATATTAGGTTTGACCCTAATTCGGTAATTTTACGCCATCTTATTTTTAAGGTTGCGTTCAACTCCGCTTAACTACGCTAGATCTACTCTTAGGAGGAACTTTTGCTCCACCACCTAAGCACATCAGTACTTGAATCACTATCCCAAAAATACCAAAACAAGAATTAAGAACACATAATTAAGAACAAATCAAGCATTTATCATACAGCTCAAATAACAATAACAAGATTCATCTTAGGTTTCATCCCCTTCAAGTATTTGAGAGGTTTAGTTCATAATTATAAAAGAATACATCTCAGAAGAAAATATAAAACAAAATATAAAGAAAACCCTAAAACCCCCTAAAGGAATTTAAGGAGAGATCCTCAGTCTTGAGTATGATTCCGGCTTTTGGGATGAATCAACTGGCTTTCTTCGAGTAAATCCCACAATTTTGGCCCTTTGGCTTGGCTCCTTGGCCTAGCTGAACCGCCCCCTAAAGGATGGCCTCTAGGGTCTTTATATAGGCTTTTGGAATGTCTTTCTTTGCCTTTAAGTACCCTAATCCGAATGAAACTCTTCTTTTCTACGGCAGGGACACGCCCATGGCACACGCCCATGTGATTTGATTTCAGGTCGTGGTCGAACTTGTTGAGAAGGCACGACCGTGTATTTTGGGGTTCAGGCCGTGTTTGACTCTTCTTAAGAGGCACGGTCGTGTGGTCTTGGGCCTAGGCCGTGTGGATTTCGTGCTTTGGCCCATTTTCTCTATTTTCGGCCCGTTTCTTGTTCTTTTCATCCTCCGGTGCTCTACTGAGTATAAAACATGAAAACAAAGGATTAGGAGCACCTATTTCCATAATTAAAGGGATAAATCATCAAAAATATGCTAAATGTGGGATTAAAATATGTTCGTATCATGGTTTATCACATGACCAAGCCTTTGGTGCCAAAGCTTGGATTCATTAGAGGAGACAGTGTAAGCTGAATCTGAGTCATTTATCCAGTCAACAACAAAGCTTTTATCAGCCGTAGTGACTGACATGAGCTTAGATCCACGTAGATCACTAATTTGGCACTTCTTGCTTTTGAACACAACTGTATAGCCCTCGTCTAGCAACTGAGCTATGCTGAGCAGATTTCTGTCAATCTTAGGCACTAGCAACACATTTGAAACTAGTTTATTGCCTGTAGGAGTGTTTATCAACACATCACCTTTACCTTCTGCCTTGATAAAGTGACCATTACCAACTTTAACCTTGATTTTGAAGCTTCTATAAATTGACTTGAAAATGGCAGCATCTGGTGTCATATGGTTGGTGTAGCCACTGTCTAAGAGCCATCCTTTGGTAGCCTTTTCTTTTGTAGCTGAGCATGAGACTGCAAAGACTTGTTCCTCATTGTCACTGCCTTCTTCAGCTACTCGAGCTTCAGCCTTTGGCTGTTAATGTTGAGCCTGCCTTGGTTTGCCTTTGTTTTTACAAACTCTTTCAACATGACCCCTCTTTTTACAAAGTTGGCATTGTGCATCTAGTCTAAACCAGCATCTTTCTTCTGGATGACCAGGCTTCTTACAATATCTGCAAAGTTGATCACCACTCTTTGCAGCATTAGGCTTAGGCCTGTTTTTCCAAGTCTTCTTGCCTTTATTGGCAGAGCACTAAGAAATCTTGGTCTTGGCTTGAAAAGCACCTTCTTGGTGCTCTTCCATTCTGCTGGCCCTTCTTTGCTCTTGTGTATATAGAGCATTGATGAGCTCTGTTAAGGAGATAGTTGAAAGATATCTTGAATCCTCTACAGAGGATATCTTTGCTTCATACCTTTCTAGTAAGGTTGATAGCACTTTCTCCACTATCCATGCTTCATTAAACTACTCATCAAAGAGCCTTATGCTGTTTACAACAGCCATGATTCTGTCTGAGTACTACTTGACAATTTCTTCCTCTTTCATCTTTAAATTCTCGAAATCCCTTCTCAAGTTCAACAACTGTTGCTGTCTTGTTCTCTTTGTGCCTTGGAACACCTCTTTCAACTTGTCCCAGGCCTGCTTTGGTGTCTCACAGGCCATGATCCTTGTGAAGATCACATCTGACACACAGTTTTGTATGCAAGACATAGCCTTGTGCCTCTTTGTTCTCTCATCAGCATGTTGCCTGATCTGAGCCATTGTTGGGTTGGCTCTGAGAGGTGCTGGCTCGACATCTGAGTTGATCACCTCCCATAGGTCAAATGCCTGCAGGTAGGTCCTCATTTTGACCACCCAAATGTGAAAGCCCTCTCCATTGAAGACTGGTGGTGCAGCTAGTGAGAAGCCTGATGAAGCCATTGTTTGACAGGTCCACTAAGACAAAGAGCTCTAGATACCAATTGTTGGTGTTATGAACAGTAAGCAAACTTGATCAGTTGAAACTTGAGCAGCAAGGCTCGAGACTTGCAGAAGAAATAAAGTAGAAAACAAAACAAAGCTGAGAAAATTGGAGCATATGGAAGAAACTTTGCCAAGATTTCATTCAAAATGAACAATGGCATAATGCCAATACAAATACAAGTTGATGGCTTGTAATCACATGTCAAAGATCACCTAAACCTTCACCTAACACCACTAAGATACATAGAAACTTGTAGTATTAACTTGTACACATAAACAAAGCTGATGTATTAGCTCAATCACCACCTAATTACATCACATTCTATACCAACTAAGTTCAAAAAGAACTAAGTTACAAACTATAAACTTAAAGCAACAAAATAAGTTGAATTTGGACAGCATTCATAAGCTTTAGCTGCTGCAAGCTTGGCTCGACTGCATGTAGTGTTCCTTACTGCATGGGCTGCATGGAAGGCCATCTTCTAACAATTGGTTAGCTTCAAGTTTGTGACTAGCGAAAATGTGCAAATTACAGATTTTCCTAAGATTTCTCCATGTGGTTGAAACAGACATCCAAGGCAATCTGGTTTCGTTGTGTTGAAGGGCACGAAGGGCACTTGGAACGGTTCGATTACAAGATATGGCATCGTGCGCTTGGAGGATTTCTTTGGCCATGACTGCAGATGAAAGAACTAGCGTAGTTGTTTGGCCAAGTTTCAAAGTCATGATGTCCCCATGAATGTTGGCAAGTTTGGCAAGGGCCCTATGAGGTTCATCACCAAGCTGAAAAAGGTTCCCGAAGACTGGAATTGTTGGTGGACCGGGCGAAAGCTTGTGGGTTCTTCCCAATTTCCTTCTTGTGATAAAATGGAAAGGTTCAAACAAGATCAAGTAGAAAACAAAGTACAGTAAGCAACTCAAGAAATCCATATTAATTGCTTGCTGTTATACACAATAGAAAGTACCACTTTCCGTAAATAAGAAAAACCAATTCTTTGTTTTGAATGAAGCAATAATTTTATAGCAATTTATATTATGTTACACAAATTTAAAAGGCTTTCATTGTTAAATGGCACAGGATCAAAATGCTAGTAACCAACAGCATAAAGGCTTTACCACCCTGAATTTTGAGATCTATTGTAGCTAGTACTATTACACATTGATTTGCCATGCATTTTTATTTTATATTTTATTATTATTTAATCAACATTCATAATTAGTACCCAACACCTTAATACTTTGAACCATTAATTAAATCAACAATTACAAAGATAGAATCAAGCAAATATGATACATAAGTTACACGAAATGCAAACAATAGAATTTTTCGGCTATCAAATTTTATATAACAATTACAAGGCGAGAAGCTCAAAGATTCATGAACATAGCTTCGTGCGTAAGTTTTATGCACCTTTCATCTAATATGTTTAGTTATTTTGTTGTTTAATTAATGAGATAATACTGACATTTGTTGAAAAATAATTTTTATTTGTAAAGTTTATTGATTAGCATTTTGTATAATTGATGCATGTTTCATATTTGAAATTTATTTATTTAATATTTTTATATAACATATATTAAATATTTTAAAATATTAATAAATTTAAAACGGTTATCAAAATAAATAAATAAAAGATAGGACCACAAATGCAATACAATAATACTTTGCATGAGAGTCATCCTCTTCCTGTACTAACTATTTAGCTATGCACTATATTTATTGAGGCAGTAGCAAATACATTTTAATTTCAGTTTTCCAACTTGGAGTACTTAATTTATACCTAATTTCTCTTAGTTTATACCTAATTTTAGGTATTTGGCTGGTGCCATTAAATTTTATAATTTTATGCTAAAACCAATAAAAAAATCACATGTGTCTTAAGTATATCTATTTTTTTTAAAGAAAATTAGAAATTTTAGGATTTCTATTTTGTAATTTCATGTGCATAATGAATCACAACAAATAATTGTTTAGGCTAATTCTAAACATGTATTTCTAATAGTTTTATAATTTCAACAAATAATAACATAAAAAGTATTACTTTAAAATAAGCTTTAGGTATTTTTGAGTTTTTTATTTTTTTATTTCCTGTGAAAAAATGAACTTAAACAAACTATTGTCCAGATTTATTTGAATTTAGATAACAATGTGTCCATGTTCATTCTAAACATATATATATATATCTAGGAATTTTATTTTATTTTATAATTTCAAAATAATAATATAAATAAAAATGAATTCAAATTTTTTTATAATAAATTCGAGTGGGATGAAAAATAAACATACTAACACAATCGAAAGTTTCCTTAAATTGGATTTTATAATTAAATTAAATTTTGGTCAATTAGAGAATTCATAAAACGTTCTCAAGGATAATTAAAAATCAAATATCAAAATAAAAAAATCAAATACAAATTATTTGGTTAAATATATAAAATTTGCGTTTTAAATTTTTATATTGTTGAATATTTGAAAATTTAAAATGATTATAAATAATTTAAGTATTGAAGTTTAAGGCTTATTTTAAAACATGTAATTTATTTTAAATTTATTATTATTTGAAATTATTAAAATAAAATTACTAAAAGGAACTGTTAAGAATGAATTTGGAGACGTTGTTGTCCATATTCAAGTGATTGTGGATAGTCATTTGTTAAGGTTTATTATGCCCATTAAATCAAAAAAAAAAAAACATCCTAAAATTCAAGAAAAGGTCAAAATATAAAAATTGAAAATTATCTAAAATTCTTGTTGTCATTTTACACCATAATTTTATATATTAATTTTAAAAAGGTTAAATATAAAATTAGTATCTGAATTTTTCCACTTCTCTCAGATTGGTATTGTCGAAACCATTTTTTTATCAAATGTTTTGAAAAAACGAGAATCGACTTTAAAAATATGGAAATGGAGTCGCCACCGATCTTTTATTTAAGATGTGATCGAATCACCTTGAGATGAATTATTTTAATAAAACACTTTTATTAAAACAATAATTTTGGTATAAGAAATCTAAGAAAACAGGTTCGGGAGTCGGTTACGTACGAGGAAGGATTAGCACCCTCGCAGCGCCCAAAATTGGTACCAAATTGATTAATTAATGTCCTGAGGTTGAGAATTTGAAAAGATTCTAGATTACGATCCGTTTGCTTAAGATACATTTGGACAGAATCATATTGGATGCCAAAAAAAATTTTTATTTCGAGGAAATAAAATGTCGTACTCAGTAAGTTAGGGCACATCATCTTATATTCTTGAAATTAGATTCATCTTTCGACAGTCAATATTCATACATTTAAAAATAAGAAGGATATTTAATTATTTGTGTCAAATGAAAAATCACAACTCAGTAAGTTAGGGCACTATTTCTCAAAATTCCCGAATACGGAATATTGCCTTTGTTCTTTTGAAATTCTTATCTCGAGATGATAAAATATCAGACCTAGTAAGTTAGGGCGCAATATATCAACTTCTCGAGAATAAGTTTTTATTTAAATATCGTGCATCTTGATTTAAGAGAAAAAGGTGTACTCGGTTGTTAGGTTTTAACGAGAAAAATCGGAACCTAGTAAGTTAGGGCACGATCGTCTCAAAACCCCTAAACACGAGCATTGTCTTATTTCAGAAAAACTTTAAATAATAAGATAAATGATCTTTAAGACTAAAGTAACATTAAACACAACATTTTTCATAATATGCAATGGAATACTAATATACAAAGCCAACATCAAATATTACAATGATGAATCACAAATAATTAATGGCTACTGAATTAACAAATTATAATTCATACAATAGCAATAATCATATAACGAAACTTTGACATTAACAATTGAAGAAATTAGAACAAAATATTATACAAAAAAGATATGATGTATATTAATCTAAATAAATAATATTCATGAGATGAAAAGTTTATTATAAAAATGTATATATATATATAGCAACATATAAAAGTATTTGTAATGAAATAAAATATGGTCTTTCAAATTAATAAATTATATACAATAAATTTAAAATATAAAAACAATTTTAAATGAAACTAAATGTACATATAAATAAGTTTAAGAGGAAATATATATATATATATATATATATATATAAAATAATGTGAGAACCAATAATGTGTATACATAAAATAGGATAGTAAAAATAATGTACACAAAGGTTTAAAAATAATAGTAAAGTTTATAATAATAAACACATATATATAGGTATATAAATGAGTTTAAAACAAGTACAATCATGTCAAATAAGTAACATATATATAATAAAAAATAATTCAAATAGAATATATTAAAAAATAAATTAAAATGAATAACGTAAGTAATTTATGATAATAATGTAATGCAAAGATAATAAATAATTTGAAATAAAATAATTTACCAAAAACCAAGATTGAAAAGGCAAGGATTCAATTGAAACAAAAACAACATTAAGAGGATAATTTGTGAGCAGATAAAACTATTAAAACAAGATTAAGGACTTGAAATAAAGATGCGCACAAATGAGCGAGAATTAAAAGCAGAAAATGTCCCAATTCCCAAAACGCAGCATATTGATTGGATTAAATCGAAAACTCATTTGAGTTATAGAGGCCAATTAAAAAACAAATAAAAGCATTTACGGTCTAATCAAATTATAACGCATAAAAGGGGGACTAATCACGCAAATAACCCTCTCCTAATAAAACACGCGGACCCTATGGATGTCAGGTCGAGTCACGGGTCAGATGGCCTTGAAACGACGCTGTTTTGGCACTTGAAATCTACTCCCAAAACGACGTCGTATGGGCTATGCTATAAAATGTCAAATTTAGATTAAAAATCGTTTTCAGCCCTTTAAAAAAAATTAAAATCTCTCAAAGCCTCTCCACTCTCTCAAAAAGCGAAAGGCGGCCCTTTCTCCTCCCTTTTTCGCCTGACGATTGGGCTCCCTAACGTTCGTCGCACCACCATTGTATTTGGTGCACGAGGTCGTGAAGAGGAGCCTTTGATGCTCCGTTCAAGCCCCTATTTGAACCCGATGGCGGCAACAGACGAGCACTCCGATGATGCGTCTCGGTTCATGTAAGGTCCTTTCCCTTCTTTATTTGTTTTATTTTTACATGCCCAAAATGAATAAATCGAAAGCCAACCCCACAAGATTTGAGAAATTAAAGGAGATTAAAATAAAAAAAACCTTCAAATTTCTGTTTCTTTATGTATACAATGTATATTTGAAAATGCAAATAGATTGAAAATCGACTCGAAAATATACCTTTTTTCTTTATGTATTCAAAAAAAATCCCCCTTTACAAATTTTGTTTCGGTTCTATATATAACCAAGAAGAAAGGTAAAAAAAATTACAACTATTTTTTTTGTTCTTTTTGTTTTGCTTGCTGTTGTCGTCGTCTGATTTGCAGGTACGAAGGAGGCGTACGGAGGCGTGGACGTGGTGCGTACGGAGGCTGTGCGTTGGAGTCTGCGGCGTGCACGTGGGGACACGCGTGATGGAAGCTGTTGCGGCGCTGGAACCCTCTGAAAGCTTTTCTAGGGTTTTCCGAAACCTTCAAAATTTTGGGCCATTTGGCATTGGGCTTGCTCTATTGGGCTATTCGGGTTTTGCAAATTTGGGCTCTGTTGGGTTTTGATTGGGTTTTATTTGTGTTTGGGTTTTAATGGTTTTAGGCGTACTGTAATTTAATGGCCTCTAAACTTTATTATAATAATAATTTTTTTGGGTTTTTTAATTTGGTTTTGTTTTGGCTAATGGGCCCGGGCAAATTTTGGGCCCTACAGCTACCCCTCTTTGCTCATTATCGTGTAACGGGAATGGCGCAAAGACTTTAAAGATGGCTAAATTTGTCTGGTCTTGTAAAATCTTGACTTTTTGGCACTTCTTTTCTTCAAGTAGCTTCATTCTATCCCACTGCATCTTCAAAGGCATAGGAACTAGCACTTCGATCTGCTCCAATGTAATTTTAGGGAGAAGAGATTTGTAGCTTCGATCTTCTCCACTGGAACTTCAAGGAGATGAGAATTCAGAGAGAAGAGATTTGTAGCTTCGATCTTCCTACTGAAATGTAGCATCCCAAAATTGGGCCTAGTAGGATTGGGCCCAATGGGCCTTGGGCGTAGGAATGTTTAAAATTTTGAGAACAAGAGAATGTTGCAAATTGGACTATTAGTTAAGTGAATTTGGAGTTTACAGGGTTTCTATGAAGTCTCGGGTTTAATTGGGCCTTAGGAAAAATTTGGTATTTTAGCACTTTAAGGAGAGATGGTAAGTAGCTTCAAGGCTTATAGAAATAAATGAATAAATGGTTAGCATAAGTGAGCTATTAGTAAAGGGGTATGACGCCATATGTGTTACCTTGAAGGAAAGAGTTCGAATCCTTTTGTGTGCAATGTTTGGCTAATATTTTTGCACTCTTTCCTTAAGTGTCGGGCAAGGACTATTTATGGTAAGGGTGGACTTCATTATTTTTGGTAAGGTGGCTATAAGAATAAGGCAAGGTTGAAGTTGGGGAAAGGAATCAAGAGAAATAGGTAAGTAAGGGGGACAAGAGGCTTATTTTGTGGATGGTGTTTTGGAAAGTTTGGGTGGCCAAACTCTTATCCTAAGGGGGAATGCATGTGGACGGTTTTGAGGTAGATAGGTGGCTGAAAATTTTACCTTTGCATTTGGTAAGGCCTTGGTTTTGTTTTGGCCAAAAATCCTATTGCAACCTTTGTGTCATCTTCTCTCTTTTTGCTACTTTCTTTGCCAAAATTTTCTAGAACAATAGTACATTTTCTCTTCTCTTGAATTGGTCACATATTCATCTTTTGTTTAATCTCCTTGATAGCCGAATATCATTGTTCATTCTCCTCCATAACCGAAACATTTCCATCGTTCTTTCTTTCTCACTCCTTAAGCAATCGTGATATAGAGGGAGGCCGAATACCACAACATCGCCTAATCATCTCTAGTCATAGGACGATCGTGAGAAACGAGATTATAATCGATTAAGGTAAGGAAGATCTTTCATAGTCCATTCGATATCTCCATTTGGTTATTGAGTTAATCGGATTGAAGGTTGGCTAATTGATATAGTTGATAGGATCGATTCTTGGTGCATCGAGGGAGATCACAGTCATGGTAAGTGGAGTTAGCCTAATAAAGTGTTTCTAGTTACGATTATCGAAGTTGAGACTAATCTTCTATCAACTATCAATATAGGTGTTGAAATCGGTAGAAAGCACAACTCGTAATCAAGGTGTGTAATCCCATACCCTTCCGAATATATGTTTGAAATGGTGAGTAAGTCTCACATCTCTTTGAAAGTTTACATGAAATATTCTGTGATTCGGTAGAAATACAGAAGAAAATCGATAACAGGCATCCGTGACCACTCGGACGTGCGTATGCTCGTAGTGGTAATCATGTTTTGTAATAAAACAGTTTCAGTCGGAAACAGTGACGTGTATTTGAAAAATCACGAAAAATTGGATAAAAGGAATTACAAAGTGAGTAAGAATCAGATTAAATCTTACTGTTTCTACTTTAATATGGAAGAAACGAAGAAGGAAAAGGAATATTATATTCTGAGATATGTTAATTTTAGTGAGACTGGTTCTGAATGACTTCGTGGTTTCCTGATCTGTCTTGGAAAAATCATATAAAATTGTAAAAAGTGATTAATGGGTTATAATTTATATGTATGGATTCCTTAGTGAGCCTATTATTAATAGAGACAAGTGGGAGCAGTATATAAAACTGTACAGTGAGATATTTGGATTTTGGGTAAGAGAGGTCAGAATCGTTGGACAATGAAACAAGGGAAACTTTAAGGAATAAACTGTACTAAATGGTTAAGGTAAAAATTCTAGAAAAATTGTAGTAAGAATAAATATGAGTCTAGTTTCAAGGAAAATTTACGGATTTAGATTTTGAGATTCCTAATATGAGTTATAGTCAATTTAGTCAGTATGATACAGATGGATAGTTTTAAACTTTTATGCCCAAAATTAGTAGTTAAGCCTAGGTTGCGAAATTACCATAATACCCTTAGAGGGTAAATTACCGAAATACCCCTGGGTTGCGAGATTACCGAATTACCCTCGACGAGTAAAATTACGAAAATGCCCTTATGGGCTGAATTACGAAAATGCCCTTATAGGTCGAATTACGGAATTGCCCTCAATGGACTAAATCGATAAAAGTGATGTATGGGCCAATTGTGATATTTCATATATGGGCCAAATGTGATATTTGATATATGTGCCAAATGTGATATTTGCTATATGTACCTCATGTGTTAATGGGCCGAATTGATGGATTGCTTAATGGGCCGTTTTGATAGATTGCTGTATGGGCCAATTTGTTATATTGCTTAATAGGTCAAATTGTGTAATGGGCCAAATTTTATTATGGGCCTGATGCTGAAATTATCATACGAATAAATTGTTGTGCATTGTATATACATGATTGCATGGGTTGGGATATTTTGATGAAGAGAAGAAGGCTTCGTGCCCAATTTAAATGGCTTAATGTCTGCGTATTAATGGCCACTGGCCTGCGAAATATTGTATTAAATGGCTTAATGTCTGCGTATTAATGGCCATTGGCCTGTGAATTATTGTTATAAATGGCTAAATGCCTGCGATTATAAATGGCCACTGGCCTGCGAATTATTGTTGTAAATGGCTTAATGCCTACGATTGGTGTGTTGGCGGGGTGGGTTGACTGATAATCCCGGTGTCTTTGGTTGAATGCGGGTGGTGTATAGCGGATGGAAATTTAGGTTTGGTTTGGGAAATTGCATTTCATACACATGTTATATTTTATACATTATTGTTATTGTAAATGGGCTTAGGCCCAAAATATTGCTATGTGTGTTCCAACCCAGTGGATGATGGTAAGGGGATTTCACATTGAGTTCTTGTAACTCACCCCCCTTTTTTCTTAACTCTTGTAGGTAATGCTCAATGACGAGGACTTGGGGCCATGGATGACTCGGTGTAGGCCAAACTTCAGAAATGGTTTTATTTGGACTTTAGTTTCTTACTTCGTTTACTATATTACTTTACTATTTTGGATTATGTGTTGTAATAAGGCCTCGGATTATTTTATTTTGCTTTATGTTTGGGATGTTTTATTATTCTTCTTAAATTGTTTAAAAAGAATTTTCTAAAAATATAAATAATGGTTTTCAAAATTGATTAATAAATGGATTTTATAGCAAACATTTACAAATAATTTAACTTCAGATTCTCTTTCAAAATTTCAACGTCATCTTCAAAAGTCACGATTTTAAAGTCCACTTGATTTTTGACTCATCAATCAACCTCTCAAAAATATTGTATTTTATCTACGTTTAAATAATGTTTTCAAAATGTACGCAACTCTTCTTCCAAACGTCATATTTTAGTAAATTGTTATTTCAAATATGTTTTTGCAACCAAAAAGGTTTTTAAAGATAATTATGTTTTCAAGTAGATAACAATTGCTTAAGTGTTTTGGGTTTTAACAAAGAGGCTGTAATTCTCAAACAAGTTTTTAATAATTGCAAAGATGGTTTAAAAAAAAAAAAACACTTTCAAGTAAGATTTCAGATTTGGGCCTAACTTCTAGGCCGGGTTTGGGGTGTTACATGAAACTTCTCGAAAATGAAAGTTGATCCTCAATACACTCAGGGAGGACGGATTTGTAGCTCGTGACCTGCTCCACTGGGACTTCGAGGTGATAAGAATCCAGAGAGAAGAGATTTGTAGTTTCGATCTTCTCACTGAAACTTCTCAGAAATAAAGGTTGATCCTCAATACACTCAGGGAGGAGGGATTTGTAACTTTGACCTGCTCCACTAGGACTTAGAGGTGATAAGAATCCAGAGAGAAGAGATTTGTAGTTT
Organism: Gossypium rotundifolium; assembly: GCA_025506655.1. Taxonomy (NCBI): domain Eukaryota; kingdom Viridiplantae; phylum Streptophyta; class Magnoliopsida; order Malvales; family Malvaceae; genus Gossypium; species Gossypium rotundifolium. The sequence continues at coordinate 19,137,092 of CP106729.1, forward strand.
TGATTTTCTCACTGAAACTTCTCAAAAATAAAGGTTGATCCCCAATACACTCAGGGAGGAAGGATTTGTAACTTTGACCTGCTCCATTGGGACTTCGAGGTGATAAGAATCTAGAGAGAAAAGATTTGTAGTCTCGATCTTCTCACTGAAACTTCTCGAAAATAAAGGTTGATCCTCAATCCACTCAGGGAGGAGGGATTCATAATTTCAACCTACTCCACTGGAACTTCGAGGAGATAGAAATCAGAGAGAAGAGATTCGTAGTTTCAATCTTCTCTGCTGAAACTTTAAAGAAATAAGGATTGATCCTTATTGTAAACTCAGGGAGGAGAAATTCGTAGCCTCAACCTACTCCACTGGAACTTCGAGGAGATAGAAATTCAGAGAGAAGAGATTCATAGTTTCAATCTTCTCTGCTGAAACTTCAAAGAAATAAGGATTGATCCTTATTGTAAACTCAGGGAGGAGGGATTTGTAACCTCAACCTACTCCACTAAAACTTCGAGGAGATAAAAATTCAGAGAGAAGAGATTCGTAGTTTCAATCTTCTCTGTTGAAACTTCAAAGAAATACGGGCTGATCCTCATTATAAACTCAGGGAGGAGGGATTTGTAATTTCAACCTACTCCATTGGAACTTCGAGGAAATAAGACTCGTATGGCTTCGATCTACCCCTGCAACTTCAGGATTGCCAGATCTGCTATCTTCGATCCGCTTCGCTCAGGAAGGCAAGATCTTCGAACTCACCGGTGTTGCGATAATGTCCTTTAGGGGACCTGCCCTGTAAAATCAGTTTTGTGTTTACAAAAAATGGTTAGGATGCAATGATCAGAATGAATCTAATGCTCCTAACTAAATGTATTATGGACGACACTTGCATGAATGCATGAGAATGGTCTTTTTACAAAGATTAGGATACAATGATTGGAATGAATCAAATGCCCCTAAATTGATGTGTGACATTTGTATGAATGCATAATGTCATGAGAATGATTTCTTACAATGATTAGGATGCAATGATCGGAATGAATCTAATGCTCCTAACTAAATGTATTATGGGTGACATTTGCATGAATGTAGAATGTCATGAGAATGGTCTTTTTACAAAGATTAGGATGCAACGATCGGAATGAATCAAATGCCCCTAAATAGATTTGCAGAATGTCATGAGAATGATTTCCTACAATGATTAGGATGCAATGATCGGAATGAATCTAATGCTTCTAACTAAATATGTTTTGCATGAATGTAGAATTTCATGAGAATAATCCCTTTTTAAAAGTTTAAGGTGGTCATCACTCATTGCTTATCAGGACTATATCACTAATGTCTTATGCTGCGATCTTGTTTGGCTGGTATTCTCAACAGAAAACCCGAGAAAACAAATATCCTCCTCAATAGATTTTCCCCACTATAACTTCAAGGTTCATCTCATTCTGACTTAGGGGTATAAGTTTGAATCTTTTCCCATTGCGACTTCAAAATGTAGGTTTTTTCTTCTTCAATCCATCCTATTGCTATTCAGAGGTATAGGATCCGTATCAGCTTCCCTCTATTGATCACTCACGGGGTGACCCAACCAGATGTGTATGCATGATGCTCGCAAGGATGCAGAATATCATTTTTCTTGCGAATGATTCCCCTTTTACACTTGGGTTAACATTGCTCATTTTCGTCGAAATTGTATCACCAACTATTTTTAACAAAAAATCCAATGAGATAGCCTCAATTTAGACTCTTCCTTAAACTTGGTGAGTTTAAAAGAATAGTCCTATTCTAAGTTCTTGTATTATTCAGAAATTTCCAGAGTAATATGCGAAACTCATTTTATGAAAATATTATTAGTCCACTAATCATTATTTCAATGCAAAATGCCTGAAAAAGATCATAACCATGGACAAGAAGGAAATTAATTAGGAGCATAACTCGAAACAAATAAGTTATGTAAATATAGCAATCGCAATCAAGAAAGAAATTTATTGTGAGTCATATTTTGAAAAGAATAATATAATCACAAATAACAAATTTAAAATGGGTAAAATGGAAACTAGGTGTCCTAGATATCGCAACCTGAGCTTCTCTGTTCAAACTTCTTAATGACCATTTTAAGCTCAATATGTGTTTATGGGATCTAGAGTACTTTGTCGATGCCCCAAGACGTAGCATACTTCTTCATTGTTAATTTAGGCATAGCAAGACTGCTGTATGCCCCCTTTGATCAAAATTTGAGCCACCATTTTCGGGTTTTCAATTCAAATCCCCTTAGGTCTCAAAGCGCCTTTTGCGGGTTTTCGCCTTGGCCTCTCCTTTTTCTTTCTCTTTTTTTTTTCCTTTTTTTCTGAAAATTTCTATTTTTGTTTTTTGATTTTTTTTTTTTGGATTCACTGGATTGGGCAGGTCATTGTTATCTATCTCAGACAATATCCATACTTCCCCAGAACAGGCCTTCTTTGCTTCCTAAAGTCCTTCCCGATTTGGCATCCTCTTTCTTCTGAAGTTCCTTTTGCATGGAAAAAAATCTTCTTCAAAGCCCTATCATGAAATTTTATAGGGCGAATCATTTTTGTTGTGAGCTCGCATCACCTGACCGTGAAAGATAGCTTGTAACATCAACTGATCATATTGAGATTGGATCTATTATGCCTCATCCAATTTCAACTCGATAAATTCGACTCTAATGGGCAAAACCAATGAGAAATGTGTGTGATCTTGGCCAAAGTTTGATAAGCATAGAGGAAAATAGTAACTTCAGATGCCAATCCTTACAAGTCTCGATCTTTTATGATCTTTTGTTTTCTTTTGGTTTGCCTTTCTTTGTCTTGTGATGTGGCGGTGATTTTTGAATAGACCGCAAACTTTTGACATTGTGCGGTTAAATATGATATTTTCGACATTTTTTTTATTGGTATTATTTCTTTCTTTCTTTCTTTCTTCTTCTTCTTCTTCTTCTTTTTTTTGTGTTCTGATGACTATCGACTTTGTAATATTAGCACATAAAGCGACTTTCACCTTCTTAGTGAATTGAATCCACGAAAATGAATCAATGTTGACCAGAAGCTTTTGATGAGATTGGCTCGATAACGTCTATGCCCCACGTATAAGGAATCTATGAAGAAATAAAGGAGGCGCGTAAGTCCTGTATTCATCCATCCGCATTCCCAGCATAACTGATGCTACCTCCCTTTTCTGGTGGACCAGTAGTACCTAAACCTCATGATTAGCCTGACTATTGTAAAACCATTAGCATGTTTTTTAAACACCAATCTTAACAGCATACCCACGTTTCAATGGCCTGACGTGCCCTAGTATAATCGTGCAAAAACATCTTGAATTCTTGAAGATAGTTTAATGATGTCTTGCCATATTTCTGTGGTGAATTAGGCTTTGATATTTGCCCATTCTTAATCTCACAAAGTCCATTGACCTTTTGCAAGGTAGAGTCTATTTTCATCTTGTTCTACCATCCTTAACAAATCAAAAGATGGGCTACGATCTCTATCATCTTCCAAGTCCTTAGATCCCTTAGAACCCATATCTCATTCAAAAAGGGAGTCAGTAGCAACGTCGCTCATGTCATTGATATCGGGTACCTATTGTAGGTGCGAAGGCAAATTTCAAAGAATAAATGATTCTAAGGATGATTATTTGTGTGATATGGTCATGAATAAAGAATGAAAGAATATTCTAAAACACAAAAGAATGTACAGCATAAAATGTAAAGAAAAATATTTGGTTAAAAGGATGCATTTTATTGAAATAAAAATTCTAGACACAAGTCTATTTCACAAAAAGATTCTTGTTGCTTCTAGGCTTAAAGCAACAAGCATGTTTTGAATATTGCTCTAGATTAGCTCTAAAAATACAAGGATCTCTTTTACAGTTCCATTGTTCAAAACATCTTAAAGTTCATATTTCTGCATTTGGCATGTCATCTAATTTCACAATACCCATGCCGATGAATTTTTCCACCAATTTGAAAGCAAGGCAATTTTCTATCGAATGCCCTGTAACCCCCGCGTGGTACTCACACTGGCATTTGGGTCATACCATTTTGGATATGGAGGTTGCATCGGTTTCAGGTAGTGAGGAACCACCTCATGTGCATCAAACATGCTTTGGTACAACTCCCTATATGTCATCGAAATTGGTGTAAACTGGAGTTGATTTGCACTGGATTCTTGTCTTGATGAGCCCTGATGACTAGTTGTCACAGCCCTCGTTTGACCTGCAGTGACTGATTTGGAATGCATGCTCGAGCTGCTCACTTCATTTTCCCTATTTCTCGGGATTAATCTTTTGACACTTTCTCCCGCATCTATCCTTCCACTTTTTATGGCATTTTCAATCATTTCTCCAGTCATTACGACATTTGAGAAGCTCTTTATAGTGCTCCCTAGCTTATGAGTGATAAACAGGGCCTTCAGTGTATTAATAAAGAGCATTGTGGTCTCTTTCTCCAAAAGTGGTGGCTGGACTTGGATGACAACCTTTCTCCACCGCTATGCATACTGTCTAAAACTGTCATTCGCCCTTTTCTCTATGTTTTGAAGGGTAATTCTTTCGGGAGTCATGTCTGTCACATGACTGCACTATTTCATGAAAGCTTGGGCTAAATCTCCCCATGAACCAATTCTGGCACAACTCAACTGGTTATACCATTTGACTGCTACTCCGACCAGACTATCTTGGAAACGATGGATCAACAGTTGGTCATTATTAATGTACCCCGTCATTCTTCTACAAAATATAGTAATATGAGCCTCGGGGCAACTTGTCCCATTATACTTATCAAATTCAGGCATTTTGAACTTGTTTTGGAGCACTAAATCTGGGACCAAGCTTAAATCTTTAACATCAACTCCGTAATAGTTATCAGCACTTTCTAAAGCCTTAAACTTCTCTTCCAACCGTTTATATCTGTCTTCTAGCTGTCTTGGAAATTCTGCTTTTGTCCTCTCTCCTTTAGCTATTTCTTCCAAATCAGGGACATTAATCATGATTGGGTTATCTCCTGAACCTAAGCCGGTTTGGAGGTTCACTGAAGCATCAACTTGGAATTGTTGAGGCCTGATCGTGATAGATGGCCTTTGTACAGTCGCTTCAGGTAGTGCTTGCACGTGTGGTGGAGTAAAATCAAGGGGATAT